>CAUYPK010117166.1:0-29821 GCA_963574355.1 Loris lydekkerianus
AAGGCTCCAGCAGTCTCTGGCCAGGAGAAGGGCTCTGCGCAGAGGCAGGGAGGGCTCCAGAGGGCACGCAGCTACCAGGGTCCCTGGCCAGATGAACGGGCTAGTGTGGAGGCTGGGAGGACACAGGAGGGAGGATGCAGGGTTGCGTGGCACCCGCAGTTCCTAGTCAGGGAATGTGGAGGCCCGGGGGTGTGGGTCACTGGTCGGGGGTCATTGCACAGCTCTTTTGGAGGTCTGGGTGGCGCCAAGCCCAGGAGTTTGAGGTTGCTATGAGCTGTGACGTCACGGCACTCTACCCAGGGCAATAGCCTAAGGCTCCAGTGTGCCAAACCGCCTCACTCTGCCCCTAGGGATTAAGGCTGTAAGGCAGTTCAGTCCCTGCCTTTAGGCTGCTCATTCACTAGGTTACTTTGTCCTGCCCGATCCTTACTCTGGGACCCTGAGGGCGGAGCTTGCCGGAGCAGTTCTTTCTCAAATACTTACTTCGCACAGCTCAGTGACTGATTCTGGGGCCCCAGACAATGCCCAACCTTCTCCACATTCCTGCTCAAGCTCTCCCCAAGGCAGCTCAACTGAGTGCCAAGTTCAAGAACACCAAAACAGTTCACAGGTAAGGCCTTTCCTGTTTGCAGTCTCACTGCTGCTTGTACTCATGGTTGCCAGTGTGATTAGGTCCATTGAACACACGCAGCCACTTGCCAGTTTTCCACTGTTTTTGTCCTCCTCCTGGGGTCCAGAAGTCCCTTGCTGGCTCTCTGTATCCTCAAAGGGATGATCATAGGCAGATCCCACCGGCCAGAGATGCCTGGAGTCTTGTCTCCCCAGACTCGTTGTGCCCAGTTGCAGGGAAGCTGTTACTCGGCCGCCATCTGAAACCCTAGATTTGAAGGGGTCTTCATCTAGGGCACAATTCTGGGGGCCTCATTTGTCCCTGCATAGTTAATTCACAGTTTCTGTAGAGGAAATCACGCATGTGTGTCTGTGTGTGCACATGCATACTTGGGGTACAGTGTCAGCTCCCTCAGGGTGGGAGGAGGAAGGGATGCTGGCACCTTCATCTGTCTGGAGTAGTTGTGTACACACAGGCCACAGATCAGCCAGCCTCTCTGTGGACCCCCTTCCAGCACCCGGAGCCTATCTGGGTTCTGCCGGGCAGAAGGCCCTGAAGCCCCTATAGCACGTTCTGCTTCCATTTTCAGAAGCCCCCCCCCCCCATCCTCTTCCATCCCCCTCTAATTCATGGTGCCTCTCTCCAGCCCCTCGTGGTTAAAGGTCTATTCCTTCTTAAAATTTCTCTGATACCATTTTACTGGTACTTTGGGAAGGCAAAGGAGTAAAAATACATTCTCATTACTCAAGTGGGAAGTCCCTCAAGAGGACTTCCTTCAGCTCCCCTTATTGATGGATATTTTAATTTGTTGTCTAGTAAAATATCCAACAGATGATGTTGAGCAGTTTCCCTTGATTGGTACAAGCAAAACAGCTTTCCCCAACTGAGGTCATGCTTTGGGGAGGTATCACCCACTTTCCCTGAGATTGTTTTCAAACATTCCTGTAAGGTTGGAGGAGAATTTGTACATTAAGATCCGTGGGAACACTGCTATCCAGCTGGCTTTGTGGCTTTATTGAGCATAAACCCCTCTTTGGAGAGCACAGAATCAAAATGACAGAGCTTCCCTGAGACCAAAGGAGACTCCCTGCCTGGATGGATGAGCAATTGGCATGAAGCCCCACAGCGTGGAGACCACACTCTGGTGGGGGACAGGCACCTGCTGGCCTGCACTGTGCTGGTGTGGGGGATCCCAGCCCTGGGAGGGCCTCTCCAGCCTGTGGGAGCCAGTCCTCCTGCAGGAACAAAATGCTTGTCCACTGCCCTGAGATGCGGCTGTGAACAGTCTGCAAGGGTCCCTGCCCTCCTGGAGCTCATCTTCTAACCAGCAGCTGGAGTAAATGGTGGGGACACAAAAGCGGAGAGAAGGCTTCAGAAAACATTTAATGTTGTGAGTGACTGTGGGGTGGAAGAAGCAACTTGACATCCTATAGTCCAGGCGGGTAGGGGACTTCATAGCTGGGTCCTGAATGATAAAGAACTAGCCTGGGAGACTATAAGAAAGAGGGCTTTGGTCAGAGCGGCAGGGAGAGGCTGAGGGACGGTGGGCTTGATGGGGCTGGGAAGGCCGCAGAAGTGAGGTCAGGGTGTGCAGGGCAGGACCCGTGGTGCCGTGTGCGAGTCGAGGCAACTGTACTGCCAGTGCTCCAGGAAGGGGGGGCTTCTCATCCTCAGGGCTGTGGACTACGGTGCTGTCATTGTAGGCTGTTGAGCAGCAGACCCAGCCTCTACCCAGGAGGTGCCAGTATCACTTTCCTTTCCCCAAACACCATGATTTTGACAACCGAGAATGTCTCTAGGCCAAATGTCCATGGGAGCATCAGCACCCAGGCTGGGGGCTGTCACTCTGAGATGGGAGGGAAGGCCCAGTGGAGGGCAGCTGAGGGGAGCGCTAGCCATGGGAGTGGCTCTCATTCACCTGTTCGGCCCCACTGTGTCCTTTCTGTTAAAGCCACTTGCTGGTTTGCCTGAGGGACTTGTCCTAAATGCCTCTGCTCACACGGTCTTCCTGAACCGCCCTGCTAAGGTGACTCCCTAGCCCCAGCCCCTGTCTCACATCACCCACTTTACTGACACTCTTGTCATTCATCCCGTCAATCTCCTGGAGGGCAAGCCCCCCACGTGCCGGGCCCCGTGCACAACCTTGGGCCCTGGGAGCCAGCATCCCGACCAGTGCCTGGCCCATCGCTGCTGCTCAGTGAATGATGTTCCCTACTGAAGAGGACTGGTCCTGCCTCTAGCCCACTTGGTGACAGATACTTTGATTGACCCCTTTCCCCCTTTCTGGGCAGACCAGTCCAAGCCCAGGACAGGCTAGAGGCTCAGGGATCTCCGCACTCAGAAGAAGCCTCAGTCATGATGGAGGGGAGTCATGTGTTTCCCGTCTTGGCATGGGAAACTCTGGGGTGCACTCCAGGCAGCCTCTCAGAGCACCCCCCCCCCCGGGGACTGACCTCAGCTGCCCACAGCACAGCCTCTCATGAACACAGCTGCGGCTGGCCGCCTCCTCCCTGCCTTGCTTCTCCCATCCCTGCTGGTACTTTCTGGGTTCTTCCTCTGGTGGCTTAAAATGAGAAAAAGTCATTCTCTCACAGTTCTGGAAGTCAGGACTTCAAAGTCAAGGTGCTGGCAGGGCCACGGGCCCTCTGAAACCTCCCAGGAGACCGTCCTTCTCTTTTCTGGCCACTGGCATCTGTGGCGTTCCTCGGCATTTCTTGTCCTGCAGTTGTGTCCTGACATTGTCGCCGCCTTCACGTCGTCATCCTCTCTGTCTCCTCCTCCTCAGCCTCTTCTAAGGACCCTTGTTGCTGTACTTGGGACCCACCACATATTCCAGGATGATCTCAAGATCTGCAATTAAACTTGCAAAGATACTTTTTCCAAATGAGATAACCTTCCCAGGCTCCAGAGACTGGCCTGGACATATCTTTTGAGGGTGGGGGACATCCTTCCACCTGCCCTCACATACTACTTGCAGGCCACACTCAGGGTTGGCTTCTGGGGGGTCCAGGCCTGAGGTGGGGTGACTTTAGCCTGTCTGAACCTGGATGTTCTTACTTCTCGAGCACACGGGCTTGATGGCTTTCTGGTCTCTGATGGTGATGGGGGTTCTACTTGCTTCTTGGCCAAGGTGGCTGTGGTGGGGAAGTAGCTGAGATGCAGGCCCCGCCAGGTGGCAGCAAGGGGCTGATGCCCAGTCTCTCTGTGGCTCTTGGGGGGGAGGTGTGGGGAATTCCCACTGCTCAAAGAGGCGTGTGGCAAGTGGTGCTGTGGGGGGATGATTCTTACCATCTGGAGTGCCAGGGAAAATGTAATTACCATTTGTTTCTAAATACAAAGGAAGTGTTTAAAGGCAAAACAGTCAACAGAAATATCTTTGCTTCTGGGTGCTTGGCTAGGCCTGGGCCTCCTGCCTGTGTGGTGCTGTGAGGGAGGGAGGGGGCTCCCAAGGGCATGCCCTGGATGTGCAGCAGCTCTCAGACCCCGCAGGAGGCCAGGCTCTCACTGCCACCGTGTCCCTCCCACAGCTCAGCGGGCTGCTCCAGGTGTGCATCCGGACAGGGGCGGAGACCCAAGCCAAGTTCACCTCCGTGGAGCTGTTGAGGGAGTATATTTTGGTAAGAAAGGAGTGTGTCAAAGAGGAGGGACAAGTTAATGCTGCCGGGATATAGGCAAGTATTTGCTCTTTTTAGCTGCAGAAGAGATGTTTCTAAAAGCTGAAATCTGACTAGTCACTCCTTTTCTTAAAACCTGTATTTATAATACAATTTAAAATCCTTGATGTTTAAATGAGTTTCTTTTTTTTTTCTTTAAGGGCAGTTTCCATACACAGAAAAAGACAATTCAGTGGCTTACTTTAGATTCCAAACATTAATATTTGATTGATTAAAGTTGTAAATTTAAAAAAGCCTAAAAACTTTTATATTCAACTTATAAATCTTGCTGTTTTGAACAGAAGTCTAGCCAATTTTAGTAATGACTTTTTAAGGGCTTTTGAACAATGTTTGGCTCTGCATACAAACTTAGTTAAACGCTTCTAAACATTTTAAACTGCATTTTAAAATTTAATATATTCAATTTCCTTTTTAAAGTACCACAATGATCTAACAAACAAACCTTACTGAGTTTGTATAAATCTAATAAATTAAACTTATAAATATAGTGAGCTTTAAGTTCTCATGACAGTTCCCATGCCATATATAATCAGTAGGCTTTTAACTTAAAATCATGTTTAAAGCAATTTTTAAATTACACATTGTAAATTATAATCACAAGCCCAGATTCTATTAATATTATGAATACTTGAAATACCAAGTATGCAGATTTTTTAAACTAAAAATATTACTGTTAGTTTTCCTTCTCTTAAATATTTTTATTTTTAATTCTAAATCTTCTAGCGGTTAAAAACACTCACTCTCTAAGAATACAGTTTTCTCTCACCTAAATGAGCTTGTTACCGACCAGAGGTTTGAGCTGGTCAGCCACACTGATGGGGCCCACGGGATCTCTAGTTCTAGTTAACAGGGACTTTATAACTTAAGAGAAGGGGTTGGACTTAAACTGATGCTGGCCGAGCTGCTCTGTTTCTTAACAGACTTCGCATTTCTTGGACTCTTAGGAAACTTAAATGTCTTTTCCTTGTAACTGTCAAGAGACCTCTGAACTTGACATTCTACATTCTTGTCGTCTTTCTACTTCTAGCACCGTGATGGTGCTTGTGGATGTTGAAATTATATCTGGTTAAATCCTGCAAATCTCAAGGCTCTGTCTGGATCTGTCCCATGGCTTGAAGGCCACACTGCTGTTCCTTGCTTGTTCCTTTAAGTCTTGTCCCTCTATTCACTAAGCTCCAGCCACATGACTTTTCTTCCTATTTCTTAAATTGTCCAGCTGTGTTCTGGCCTCAGGGCTGGTGCATTCACTGTCCCCCTTCCTAGAAGGCTGCAGACCAGAATCCCAGCATTTCAGGTCTCAGCCGGTCATGTCCTCATAGATGCCTCTTCCCCTGCCCACCACACAAATCACATTCTACATTCAATGACAGTGCTAGGTTTCATTGTCTTTAGTTCTGATTTTTGTTCTTGTTTATTATCTGATATACTCATTGGAATGTGAGTTCTTTGCATGCGGGATCCTTCCTGGGCTGGTTCACCACCATGAACACCAATACCCAAAACCATGTGATGAATGAATGAACGGGAAACAAGTGGCTATTTACTGGTTATTGATTATTCTCTTTTTCAGACCTGTGTTCCTGAATGCAGTCATCCCCTCACAGAGGGGACCTGTCCCCAGGACTGGCCCAGCCGTGGGGAGATAACCTTCAAAGACTATCAGATGAGATACAGAGACAGCACCCCCCTCGTCCTTGAGGGGCTGAACCTGAACATACCAAGTGGGCAGACAGTAGGGATTGTTGGGAGGACTGGTTCTGGTGAGGACAGGCTCTGCTTTTGTCTCTTTTGGGTTGTTTTCTTTGAATTTCTCCTGCACGTGCTGGTTGAGCTGCACCAGAGAGTGATGTGTCAGACTGGTTGCTGTCTTCCCTCGGCTCTCTACCGTAAATTAGGATTTCGGGTTGATTGGGAGTACAGAGATGGAGCAACCACACCTCGGTTTTTGAATTAATTAAGCGAGAATCACTCTGGTGAAAAAAGGCCCAGAGGACAACTTATGTGCTATGGGACCCTGCGGGGATGGGCAGGTTAATTGCATTAAGGCAGCCCATCCCCCTACCCCCACCCCAGGGAGGAATTTCCATCTCACGTGGTGTGCAAAGGGTCATATGCATCACATTAAAAATTCCCTTAATTACATGCTTGACTATCATGGAAGCACAAAACAATGTTTGACTTTTTCTTGTTTTTGTCGTTCCCAGGAAAGTCATCATTGGGAATGGCCTTGTTCCGTCTGGCGGAGCCCGCCAGCGGCACCATCTTCATCGATGGGGTGGATGTCTGCACCGTGGCTCTGGAAGACCTCAGAACCAAGCTGACTGTGATCCCCCAGGATCCCGTCCTGTTTGTAGGTACAGTAAGGTAGCTGTTTTTGATCATTGTGCATTCCTATTTTTGGAAGGTGAAATCAGACTGACTAAGAACTCTGATGTCCCTAGGACACGGCTGTTCCTTCTGAGGGCAGCAGCTTCCCAGGGTACTCACAAGCAGCTGGTGCCTTCTTCTGAGCTGAGCCTGGGGAGGAGCTGGGGATTTTGTACAGCAGGACCTCCACAGCTGGCTACCTGCCTATACCGACCACCTCCTTAAGTTGACCTGCTTTTCATACACCGGACATGTACATATCAGTATAGGAGGCCTAGTTCCTTATGTTGACCACCTCTGTAGGTTCACAGTTTGTTACAGTCCCTTGGGTGGTATTAATAATAAACACATTATTAATGAACAAAAAAGATACACACACACACACTGAGCAGGTGTCCAGTGGCCCTGGACAGCCCTGACAGCCCTTATCTGTGTCTGTGTCCCAGTGTCCAACAAGTTTAACAATGACCACTCTGAAAAGTGCTGTAGTTTGCACAAAAAGAGTGGTTACCCTACTTCCATGGCTGTTCCTGGGGAAATGTCTTAATTCATTTCCACCATGGAATTAATGGAAACTGTTGCAAGTACAAGGGCAGTAGGTGCAGCCTCCCTGGGGCTCCAGGTCGGTGTCAAGGCGTAAGAGGAACCCATGGTCTCCCCAGGAGTGAGGTACAGTGCTGTCCTATAATGACAGGGACATTGTCCTGTGGTGTGCAGATGAAGCAGGGGGACTGTATTTACTGTATTTCGAGTTGATCTGTATTTAGAGTTCATTGGATGAAAAAGACATTTTGCCTCTTGAATTGTTAGCTTTACCTCCTGCCCCGAGGGGCTCTGTCTCTCCCAGGTGCTAGGAGATGCAAGTGTACCTCTCCCATGAAGGCCAAGGGAATGGAGAGCTAGACTTAGCCACAAGCTCTCCCTTTCCCATTGCCAGGAATTTGTGTCACCTCAAATTCACCCTGCTGCGCAGATTACTGAGGGCCCCCAGGCTGTCTCTCAGTGCCTGGCTCAGAGCTGCGTCTTGGCACAGCTTCACACTGCCTGCCTGCCTTAGGGGTCTCAGCTCCAAGGCAGAGCTGGGAGTCCTTGGGCTCGCAGCCTGAGGTCCGTATTTTACAGACCACCACTGGGACTGAGCACAGCTCCCAGAGGGCAGGGTCAGCACGTCCGCCTCCAGCCCCCCAGCTTGCTACAGAGAATCCACCCGGGTCCATCCTCCTGTCCTTGGCAATGCAGCTCCTTCTCCTCTTCTTCATTGCAGGTACAACCTGGATCCCTTTGAAAGTCACACTGACGAGATGCTCTGGCAGGTTCTGGAGAGGACATTCATGAGAGACACGGTATGTCTCTGGGGTACTCAGGACGAGCATGTTTCCCAGCACCACTGCCCTGGGCTCAAATCTGATGAGCACTTGGGTCAGCACTTGGCCAGGTTTATTTGTGGGCACTGTATGAATCACTGGAACACAATCCTTAGTCTTTATTGTTCGAAGCAACAGTAGGGCTGTGCTGCAATCCTGTCAAGTTCACTACACACAGCACCATCTGGGACTGATACTTTCACCCCTAATTTTAAAGATGCAGAAATGCAGTTTTTGACTGGGGCTGGGCTTGAACCCACCACCTCCGGCATATGGGGCCGGTGCCTTATTCCATTGAGCCACAGGCGCCAAAGATGCAGAAATGAAAGCTAAGGGAAGTAACATGTCCAGGCTAGTGAGTAGCAGAGTGGAGACTCGAACCCAAGCTCACCTGATCCTGGAGCAGGTGGAACACCCTTCTCCTGTGCCAGTGCAACTGTCAGACAGAGTGAGCTGCAGAAGGATGAGGGTGTGGAGTGTTCTGGGAATGGCAAGCCTGTCTGGCTTAAAGGGACTGACCCATCTGTGAGGGGGATCCTGTCCTGTGGAGCTGCACCCCCGCTTGAGGTCAGCAGGTGAGCGTGGCCACCTCTGCAGCCCAGGGTGTGCTTTTCCAGGATGTGGGAAGAAAGTGAGCACCACCCAAAGTGGAGGCCCGGGCGTGCTGCCTAAGTCAAACCCTTCCTCGGTGACTAGAAAACTCTCCCATCCCATGTCTGTTTTGTCTGTGGAAATGGCGAGCCTGAAAGTCATTTCCACTTATCTGTGTGTTCTCGGCAACTGCATGTGCACTGTTCGTTCTTGTTTGGCGAGTTGTATGCAAAGGTTCTGTGAGTCACACTGTGATTTTAAATTATTAACGTCCGCCTACTCCCTGGTCTCTCCCCGGTGCCTGTTTGCGATATTGAAATGATTGTTGTTTCACGCTTTCTTTTCCACAGTAAAATAAACCCAGCTGATGAATGCAAGAGAAGGGGGCTATCAATACAGACGACGGAGGACAATTTTATAGATCATCAGCGTAAATGTGGCATTTTCTGTGTTTTATAGATAATGAAGCTCCCAGAAAAATTACAGGCAGAAGTCACAGCAAATGGAGAAAACTTCTCAGTAGGGGAACGCCAGCTGCTTTGTATGGCCCGAGCGCTTCTCCGTAATTCAAAAGTAAGAAAACAGCACGGAAAATGGATTGGTCAAATTTTGCATGTTTCCTGCAGCGCCACTCAATCCAGGAGGTAGAGCCAGGCATTTTGTCTTTCAGCAAAGAGAACAATTGAGACATTTAAAAACCAATCACTTTTTCTTAAGACAAAGTTGTGAGGAGTAAAAATTGAAAAAGAACAGCCATTTGCAGGCTAGTACCTGCCTCCCTGGAGCTCCCCCGGGAGGTCTTGTTTCTGCTTTCTCTCTGTTCTCCTAAGTGGCTTGAGTTTGAAAAATCTGCCTTTCAAGTTTTTCGTTTTGTCCCCAAACAATTGATAAACCAAACCCAGGATGCTTGAGGCCATCAGATGCTAGCCTATGTGAAATGTAAACTTTGTAGCTGTGTTTCTTAGGGACTTAGCCAGTTTGGAGAAGGGATTTCTGTAAGGGCAGGGATCACTGCTGATTTGGACATCCCCTTCTCTGAGTCTTCATCCAAGGTACAGCCCACCATGTGTGTTCTCTAGACGTGCTAATGTGGGGGGAAGGGAAGCGCATGGACTCGGTGCCCACCGTGGCACTTGTCACTGCTGAGGCACAACCCCTTTCACATATGAGGGGCCGTGGCCTCAGGAAAGTTAAGTAACTCAGCCAAGGTCAAGCAGAGCGAAGGACTATGTATTAGTTCATTTTGTGCTGCTCAGGGAACACCTAAGTCTGGGCAATTTATAAGTAAAAGAGGTTTGAGTCAGGGTTCTACAGACTGTACTAGAAGCTTCATGCCTGCATCTGCTTCCGGTGAGGGCTTCGGAGAGCCTCCAGTCAAGTTGGCAGACAAGAGGGCGCAGGTGTGTCACACGTGAGAGAAGGAGCAAGAGAGGGCGGAGGAGGTGCCAGGCTCCTGTGAACTAAAGAAGGCCGACTCATTAATGAGGGGAAGGGTACTGACCCATTTCTGAGGGATCCACCCCCATGACCCAAGCACCTCCCCAAGGCCGGCTGGGGATCAGATTTCAACGTGACCTTGGGCGGAGCCAAACATCCAACCTGATAAGCAAAATCACAGCAGCTCTGTGATAGGTAATCGTCTCCCGCCCACCCCGTGCAGTGACCCCATGATAGACAGGAGATTCTCTTTCCACCCATCCCTCCCCTTGCGGCAGCCCCGTGATAGGCACAGTGATCCTCTCCGCACCCACCCCACCTCGTGCAGCCCCTGTGATAAGCACAATGATCCTCTCCCCACTCACCCCACCCTGTGATAGGCACAATGATCCTCTCCCCACCCACCCCACCTCGTGCAGCTCCTGTGATAGGTACAATGATCCTCTCCCCACTCACCCCACCCTGTGATAGGCACAATGATCCTCTCCCCACCAACCTCGTGCAGCCCCTGTGATAGGCACAATGATCCTCTCCCCACTCACCCCACCCTGTGATAGGCACAATGATCCTCTCCCCACTCACCCCACCCTGTGATAGGCACAATGATCCTCTCCCCACCCACCTCGTGCAGCCCCTGTGATAGGCACAATGATCCTCTCCCCACTCACCCCACCCTGTGATAGGCACAATGATCCTCTCCCCACTCACCCCACCTCGTGCAGCCCCTGTGATAGGCACAATGATCCTCTCCCCACCCACCCCACCCTGTGATAGGCAGACGGATACTCTTTCCCCCACCCAATCTGGTGCCAGGTGACCACGTCCTTCCTGATAACCTGAATGTGTTAATATATTACCTTGTATGGCTAAAGGGACTTTGTGGGTGTGATTGATTAAGGATCTTGAGATGGGGGATTATCCTTAGATGTGGGTGACTCTAGTGTGGTCACATAGTTTTTATAAGACAGAGGCAGAAGATTCAGAAAGGAGATGTGATGCCAAGAAGGGCCACAGACCAAGGAATGCAGTGACCTCCAGAAAAGGCAAGGAAATACTTTATTCCCTAGAGCCTGCAAAGGGAATGCTGCATGCTTGATTTTAGGACTTCTGACCCGGAATTGGAAGATAATGAATTTATACTGTTGAGTCTCTAAGTGTGTGGTAATTTGTCACAACAGCAGTAGGAAGTAAATATAAGTGCTGTTATTATGCCACATGGCAACGTATGTCAGCACAGTAGATCAAGCTGTGCATGTACAGTTAGAATAGCCCATTTAAAAAGCGGAGTAAAGAACACTCGGCCTTGTTTCCCCAGCAGATTCCTCGGAGGAAGATGGAGGTGATGTGACGTTTCACGATGAATGCTTAGTTCCTTAATTTTCAGCTTTTCCTCCTCTTCTTTGTCCCCTAAACAGGACCAAGGCTCTCACTTTCCCTCCAGTGCAGCTTTTCACAACATTCCTCCCTTGGCAGATCATTCTCCTGGATGAAGCCACGGCCTCCATGGACTCCAAGACCGACACGCTTGTTCAAAGCACCATCAAGGACGCCTTCAAGGGCTGCACTGTGCTGACCATCGCCCACCGCCTAAGCACAGTTCTCAACTGCGACCGAGTCCTGGTCATGGAAAACGGGAAGGTGTGAAGCTGCTGTTGGCTCCACTCCTCAGAGGCTGAGGTGGTCTGGGCTTCACGTTGGGTGGGTATTTTCTGACAATGTCATTTCTTCTCTGCCTTTCAGGTGATTGAGTTCGACAAACCTGAAGTGCTTGCCGAGAATCCGGATTCAGCGTTTGCCATGCTACTAGCTGCAGAAGCAGGATTGTAGAGGTCCCCGCAGCTGGTGTTGAAGAAGGGGGCTGTGTGAGCTGAATAGGCTGCGTCTGCAGGAGGGGCTGTCATCTCAGCAGGCAGCCCTGGTCCCCAGGCCCTCCCTCTCACTGAGTCCAGGCCACGCTGGGGCCAAGGCTGTGTTCCCACCTATGCAACCTCACCTCACTTGGCAGGCTGGGGTTGGTTCTGGGCGGTGAGCAGAAACCAACTGCTCACCTTCTAAAAACTGCCCTTCACCTTCTAAAACCCGAAAGGTCTCTCATGTGTCCCCACCAATGCCACCTGAGTACCTGAGAATGGCCACATTGTAACTTTCAGTTAGAAACCAAGGAAACAGAATGGGAAAATGCCTGAGGGTAGAATTTGTAAAGGTTTCCTCGCCTGTCATCAGAAGGGAAAAATAGCAGAGAGTTCTTCCGGTTTAACTCCTACTCAGTTGCATCTGGACTGTGTGACAAGTGAGGACTGCACAGATCAGGAGCATGAAAGATCAATTACAATATTTGGCTAAAACATTTTTTAAAAATCATATTGTATGTTCCAATTGATCTATTAGACCAAGAAAACAAAAATCCAGGGTTTCTTTATAAATATCTTCTTTATTGGTCATTAAAATGCAGTAGGAAATTAAACTACCCTGAAATGTTGCCTTGCAATCATTTTACTAAAGACATTCCAACTTCTGTACTATTTCCTCTCTCCGACCCTCCTCACCCTCTCCCTTGACTCCATAATAAACTTTCACAGTCACTTCCCAGATGAAAGGCTTTCTTTCCAACCTCAAGATTTCCTCTGACGAATGCAGTAAAGGTGTATTCCCAGTAGACCCAGAAGTGAGTGCTGCTAATTCATGGTGACATTTGAGAAGAAAAAATTAGAAAGGCTGGCGGCCTTTTGCAAAGTACATGCCGAGGGGCACATCACCAGCTCTCAGAGATCCTTCCATTCCTCAGGATTGATGGCCCCTGTCAGGTTTCCAGCAGGGCTTTCTGGACTTACCTTCCAGCTCCAGGACAGAGCTCAGGACAGGATGGTCAGTGGTGCACCCACTGGCCCCCTCCCTCCAGATACTCCCAGGCATGGAGGAAGGTGGCACTGCCCCTGGAAGCACTCTGGAAATACTTGTGGCATGTGTCACACAATAAGTGTGACAGCATCCCATGAGCTCGTTCAAACACAGCTGGGAGCCTGCTGTGTTCCCTCCCTGGTGTGTCTGCGTGTTAAGGGCTTGCTTGGGAGAGGCTGAGATTTCTGGCAGACAAGCCTGCAGCCAGCACATCGAGGCCTGGGCATGTGAGGTCTGCCCCTCACTCACCACTCTCCAGCTCTCCTCTGGCCAGGCCTGGGTAGGTGTCTATTGGGCCAGACTCGAGGCAAGCACACCTGGCCCCAGGTGGAGCCCCCAGGCTGGCGAGTGTGCTGAAGCCCTGGCTCAGGCAGCTTGTGGGAGACCCTGTCATCAGCAGGGGTGCATGCTGGGAAGGATGCAGCCGGAAAGGACATGTGCCAGGGAGCTCCACTCGTGGTCCTCTATGCAAGCTTGGATCTCTCTGTGAAGGGACACGGTGTATCTTACATGATCTGAAAGATCCCTGTGGTGCGTGGATTCACAGCTCTGGAGCAGCTGCCCAGGCAGAGTGTAGTCATCACCTGAACAGCAATCACTGATGACTCCCCCAGTGCGGTAGCCAGCCCTGCCAGCCATGAGTGGCCAGCCCTGCCAGCGTGGGTGGCCAGCCCTGCCCCATGGGTAGCCTGCTCGGTCAGCCATGAGTAGCCAGCCCTGCCAGCATGGGTGGCCAGCCCTGACAGTCGTGGCAACCTGTGCCAGCTGACCGGTAGGGGTGAGGTGGGGGTGAGGAGAGTGCTTTATTTTCTACCAACTTGACACCAGCTGGCTAACTGGTCTGTAATTTCAAAGCAGCGTGCTGGGGAGGGCCAAGGTTAACCCACAGTGGTCCTGCAGCTCATCTGGATTCTGGATGCAGAGGAAGATGAGCCTCTGCCCACACTCTCCTGGGCTTGCACTGGCAGCAGCATGCTGGCCTTGATCCTGAAATCTGTAGAGATCTGCATGTGCCAAGCATCGTGATGAGCATTTTTCCATGAATTATTTCACTGAATCCTCACCTCACCCCATGAGATGCAAACAGGGGCTTGCTAAGGTTAGTAATTCAGCTGCTGATGCACAGGAAGGAGGGACAGAGATAGGACTTGTGTGTGACTTGAAGGGCTCTGGTCCTAATTCTGCACAGCAGAGCCCTCCCCCCGCACGACTCTTTCCCCTTGACCTGTCGCAGGGGCAGTGACAACCATACCTGAGGCAGCATGACAGCTGTGGGGGTGGCTGTGTGCACAGGCAGTGACATGAACAGCTCAGCAACACCCGAAGTGCCTTTGACATTGCAGGGACCACAAGGTGGGGGCAAGATTTGCATGTAGGCAGGTTGACACTAAAATATGTGCTTTTACGTTCCATCTAACACTGCTGGAAACCTGAGATTCTCCTGGTGGTTAAGGGAAGGGTTGTGAAGAGTGAAAGGGCTCAGGACAGACTCAGTTGTGCTCCAGGAACGGATGACCCTGTAGACCTCAGTGGTTTACTCCTTGTCCCCAGGATGCAGGCAAGCTGTGGCTGTGCATTTATTTACTCTGTGACCCAGGCTGCAGAGACCATCACTGGCCGTGAGGCAGAGAGCAGACAGACGTGGTAATTAGACGGGATATGGCTATTTTCACCCATGTTTCTTGGGGAAACAAGTCACATGGCGGCTCTGAGTAAATGGGTGGGCAGTGGTTGTGGTGTGTTCTCCACTTGCAGGGAAGGCCCACATGGCACAGGTCAAGCTTGTCCCTGCAGTAAGTTACATCGTCTTCCTCTATGGAGGGGCAAATATTTTTGAACAACATTGCAACCTACCATGGCCTGGCTTTGGGTCTTGGTTCTGCCACTGAGCTGCTGTGTGATCTGGAGAAAGTGGCTTGACTTCTCTGAGCCTCCACTTTCTAATCTGTAAAATTTGTGGTTTGAATTCAGTGATAAGGCCTTTTTTTTTCCCTTTCAATACACGAGAAAGCAAAAGCTATGAAAACCATTTATAGACCACTAATAGTGGACTACAGGTGTTCAGAGGGAATTATACACCCTTTAAATATAATTAAATATTTTCTTAAGTGTTCAATTTGTAAAGTAAGTTCAACAGAGTTTAACTAAATTCGAACTTAGTGTCACTTTTGCTGCTCATTAGGAAATAAGGGATTCTCTGGCATTTCATTCCCATCTGCCTTGGTGCCCTGCCTTGCTGTGCTCGGCTTCCGCCTACTGGGTGATTCTATGTTTGGGGTTATGAACCAGGACCTCTTGAATATCCTTTGTTCGATGCCAATGGAGAATAGAATGAGCCATTTGCAAGCACTGTAGTTAATAAGTAACAAATTGCCTATGACACATTTCAGAGTCAATTGTATCCTGAAGCTAATTTTGAGGATAGATGGTCTAGCTCAAGTGTGGGCAAACTACAGCCCACGGGCAAAATCCCACCGTATACCTATTTTTGTAACTAAAATTTTATTAGAATACAACCATGCTCATTTGTTAATAATGCATTACCTAAGACAACTCGCAGATTCTAACAGCAGAGTTGAATGATTGTGAATATTACTGTCTTGGCTCTTCACAGAGAAGGTCTGCAGGCTCCTGGTTACCAGCATTGGTCTGTGAAATGATTCTCATGCAAGGGAGTCTGCTGCCTGTGGAAGTGGGTTCTGGAAGGTGGTCCCTCCCACTGTGCGGTCACTTCACGGTCATGGAGGAAGAGATAGAGGGCTGGCGCAAAGGCACTGAGCTGCAAAGTCAACCTGCCTCTTGTCTCATTAGAATGCACTCTCCTCATCGTTAAGCTGGAGTGGGACCTGTTGTCACTTACAGCCTAAAACATCATGAATGATGCGGAAGACTGGTGAGCTGATCCTCCCCGAGGAAAAATGAACCTCAGTGTCCCCCCTGGGAGTTGTACCCTCTTCCTCCAACTTCACTGTGACCCAAATCAGCATTCATTCATCTCCAAGGGAGGGAGTATCCAGTGCTCCTCTCTCCCCAAACCTTCATTCTATTTATGAATCCAACACTTCCTCTCCTTCTCTTCCTACTGCCTGAGTTCAGAAAAACTCAGATTTTGTTCTTGCTATTCAATAAAAAGATCTGAAATTGGCCTGGAATTGTTGGTAAAATGTGAAATGTTCTTTGCTAAGAGCTAGAATCACTCTGGCCAGTACAGCATAATTTAAAAAGAATCAACAAATGCAGGAGTTCAGTTTGGGGTCAGATGGATGGTCAAAGACATCACTTGGCTTTGGCCCTGTGCAGGAGGTCACCTGTGGGTGAGGCCAAATGAAGCACTAAAGTCTTTACATAAATGCTGATGTCCATGGAGAGGCCCTGCCTGGCTTCACGACGTGCATGTCCATGGCTTCTGCTGAAAGCTGTCACTCTGCTGGAACCAGCATTCAAGGGCTGGACCATGTCAGCGGTCTGTTTTAGCACAAAACACAGCAGCAGCTGGGCTGACCTTGAGCCCCAGCTAAAGCCACCGGAGGGCTGGGCTGCCTCCTTCACCTGGCAAAAATCACTCCCAAAGAAATTATATCTTGCTTGTGGCAATTGTTCTACATTGCTTTAATTATTTTTATTATAGTAATACATATATATATTTAGTGCTACTGAAGTAGATACTTAAAATGGTTAAAATGGCAACATATGCCATATACAACATAAAACTTGCCATTCTAACCATTGTAAGCACACAGTTCAGTGGTATTAAGATCAAGGACGTTCATGTTGTTGTGCAACCAAACATCCCCTCCAGACATCTGTCATCTTCCCAAACCCAAACTCTGTACCCATGAAAACTCCCTATCTCCCCCTGACAAGCCCCTGGCAACACCATTCCACTTTCTGTCTTTATGAATTTGACCACTTAGGGTGCCTTATCTGAGTGGAATCACACAAGTCAGTACAACTGCTGTAGGACCACCTCCCTACACAAGGAGACCTAATTTTCGTAGACCAGACTTGCACCACGCGTAGGTATCAGGGCGGTGGACCTTGTTCCCGACGTTGACCACCTCTGTGCGTTGACCAGTTTGCTGCAGTCCCAGGGTGGCCAACTTACAGAGGTTCTACTGTATTTGTCCTTTAGTGTCTGGCTTCTGTCACTTAGAATAATGTCTTCAAGGTCCATCAGAGTTTAATTTCATTTTGAAGTTGTGCTAATAGGCGTTCTGATTTGGAAGTCCCTAATGACCAGTGGGGTGTGCACCTTCTCATGTGCTCACTGCATGAGCATAAGCATTTCTGTTAAAGAGGGACTTAGCTCAGCTTGCAAAGTTCCTTCTTTAATATAATGTTCTTGAATGGACACTCTCACTGTGTCAAAACGGACACTGTGATTATTAGCTATGGGCTAAGTACCTGGCATGTTAATATATCACTAAATCTATAAAATCTTACACAGAGAAGTCTCGCATGAAGGAAGATCCCTCCTGTGTGCTCAGGGAAATGGTACACCTTCCCCAGGTCACACGGATGGTAAGTGGAGGAAACTGGGTTCTTACCCCGGCGTGGCCCCGTCATCCGATGTCTTCACTTTACGGATTAGGAAACTGAGGCCTGGAAAGCCTAAAACTGGTCCAAGTTCACCCAAAGAGTGAAAGGAGGGGGATTAGGATCCTGAACACCAACTCAGGGCTATGTCCATGATGCCACATTGAATCATACTGTTCTCTCAAAAGGAAGTGAGAATAATAGTTCTCTCCCCTCAGGAGTGTATATTATTGGAGAAAGACTTAGAGTGCCCAAGTACCTACAGGAAATCACGAGGGGATGGCGTGTGAGGTTGCGCTGAGCTCACTTGTTCACTCGCTGTTCTCAACATGCTTCAGTCTTTAGATCTTTTCTTCTATTGAAGAGGGAGGGGTGGATGAAGGTTGGAAACCTACAACGGTCCCTATGGGACAGGTACGGGCCGCAGGCAACAGGACTGGGAAAGCACTGTGCCTGGTTCCTGGGTGGGGACGGCGCCCACACGCAGACCCAGAAGGGAGGAGAGCCTGCATGAGGGAGCAGACCAGCCACTGCCGAGAGCTGAGGGCTGCTTGGTAATCGTCAGGCTCTGCGCTGCCTGAATGTCCAAACGTGGTTGGTGACTGCCTGGGTATAGCTGGTGACGAGAACACTTTGCCGTAGAAATAGGGGAGGCACTTGGAAGGAGTCCATCAGCCATCAAGGGTGGATGGCCAAACACAAGTGGGGCCCCTGGTCAATTCCCCTGTGGCATAGCCAGCTGAGTCACAGGGAGAGAAGTGGGGTAGCTTCCACCGCACCACCCTCCCAGGACAGGAGGGACACCCTGGGGGCAGAGACTGCCAGTGACACACAGGGGTCATGCTTGCCAGTCGTGACGATGCCCTCTGCCCTTGCCACAGGGAAGCTCTTCTCTGGGCCTGTGGTGGGAAAGACAGGAGAGCCAAGTTCCCTCTGGTGCATCTATTTAAATTATTCACCTCTTTGCTTCTGCAGCTGGTGAAGCAGAGATCATCTACACAGCAGGATCATTCGGGACATGAGGAGGCCTCTCTGTGTGGAGAGCACACTTGGCTTAGCCACCCAAGGGTCCTCTGGTCACTGGTCATAATGGCGCCACAATCCTAATCCGATTCCTCCGTCTTCTCTGAAGTGGGGATTTTAGAACCAAGTGGCCCCGCTCTAAGCAGAGGCAGCATGCTATTATCTGGACTGCAAAACCGGGGGCAGGGACGTGAATGTGATGGAGAGAAAAGGCGCGTGCTCCAGATTCCAGCAGACACTGCTGGTCAGAGCCCTGCCCAGCCCCCGTGGCTCTCACTGTCTCAGGTGCTGTGTCCTCACACCTCTACATCTTCCTGCCAGGACTGCCTCGGGCTACGGGGCCAGAGTAGCCCACAGCTGAGTCCTGCCAGGACTGCCTTGGGCTACGGGGCCAGAGTGCCCACAGCTGAGGAAAGGCGGAAGGGTCCTGCGTTTACGCTCTGCCAGGTCAGCTCTGGGCTGGGAGTTCCCTGGTTTAAGGACAATTCACAAATGCAACTTGGTCTTCCAGGCCCCCCTGTGGATTCAAGATGAAGTTGACCTCTGGGACTTTGCCTGAAATCATAGCCTTTTGGGGCTTTTCCTTCCCCCTGGCTGATTTTCCCTGAGAGCATTTTCCTTAAGCATATACATCAGGCGTCCTCAAACTTTTTAAACAGGGGGCCAGTTCACTGTCCCTCAGACTATTGGAGGGCCAGACTACAGTTAAAAGAAAAACAACTATGACCAAATTCCTATGCACACTGCACACATCTTATTTTGAAGTAAAAAAACAAAACGGGAACAAATACAATCACACCGCTTCATGTGGCCTGTGGGACGCAGTTTGAGGACCCCTGACCTAGAGTCTAGGGAGCTCAGATGGTGCTGACTCACCAGGCATCTTCAGGGGTGGGCCTGGGACCTAGACCAGGCCCATCAGCGTGCCACAGCCCTGTGGTGTTGTGAGAGGCGTGGGCTGCACACGCGACCCAAGCTGGGCCCATCAGAATCAAACCTGAGACTTTAGAGCTAAGGGTAAAAAAACGAGCTCCCTTTCTTGGGTGGTGAGGACCTTTGATGCCATTTTTGATGTCACAAGGAGAGAATTTGCCTGAGAACGTAGCCAACACAGCCCAGGGAGGGGGGGGAACGCAGTGTCATCTCCTGTGAGATGGTGCAGACCCTATGGGTGGGGCTGCCACTGACTCCCATGGCCCCAGGGCATCCAAATCTCCAAGGTTTCAAAATGTCCTCACTGTGCCAGCCATGCTGTGTTGTGCCTCCAAAGGGGTAAAGGGCCCTCACTAGACAGTCCAGCCCCCTCCCAGAGGGTCAGCCTGAGAGCCCGATGCTGGTTCACCAAGGATGCTTCCAAAGGGAGAAGAAAGCCATTTCAGTCTGAGCGGAAATTCTGTCTAGCTCATTAGCGGTGCCTGCGCTTAGCATGACACAGGGCTGTCTCCAGGGAGACGGCATCAGAAGGGAACGGAATCGAAGCACCCTGCTGGTTGTCCCTGCAGAACCGGCTGCTCATTCTGTGTATGGGGAAGACCACACAGGAGTCTTGTGTTGATGTTTGTGATGTGAGACTGGAGGACAAACAGTTTGAATTTTTTCACACTCCATGTCCTTGTAAAAGAGGCATCAAGGAGCTAGTGCTCTGCCAGGTGAGGGCCCGTAGGAGGGACCACCCAGGAGGATGGGCCCTCCCCACACACTGGCCTGCCGCAGGCTTGACCGGGACTTTCCAGCCTCCAGAGCTGTGAGCCAGACATTTCTGCTGTTTACAAACTGCCCTGACATTTGTGACCCACCTGACGAAGAAGAAGACACCAAGACCCAGGCAGGTCCAGTAACTTGTCTAAGGGTCTTGCATTTTTAAAGCACCATTAAATTTTTTCTGTGCTTTTACATCTTTAATCTCTTTTTATTATCACAACAGTTTCTTGAATTGGGATTATCATCTCTCATTTAGAATTACAAAATAAAAATAAAAACAAAACAACACAAAACCCCAAAACATAAAGAGTTGAAATAAATTGCCTGTAGTCAAACAATGATTCTCAGGTCAGTGTTTATTCCTAAAGCCACAGAACCTCAGAGTAGGAAGGAAATTTGGGCCCATGAAGTTCCAACCACTAATTCTTCTTCTTCTTTTTTAATTTTTTTGAGACAGTCTCACTATGTCGCCCTGGATAGGGTGCTATGATATCACCGCTCACAGCAACCTCAAACTCTTGGGCTTAATTGATTCTCTTGCCTTAGCCTCTCAAGTAGCTGGGACTACAGGTGCCTGCCACAATGCCCAGCTGATTTTTGTTGTAGTTGCCATTGTTGTTTGGCAGGCCTGGGCTGGGTTTGAACCCACCAGCTCTGGTGTATTTGGCTGGTGCCCTAGCCGCTGAGCTACAGGCACCAAGCCCCAACCACTAATTTTTAACTGGGAAAGAGACATAGCTTCAAAGCAGAGAGAGGTTTGCCTAAAAGCAAGCTGAGCAATTTGGGGTCTGGAGTCTTAATCTCCTCAGATTTTTTTTTTTTTTTTTTTTTTTTTTTTGAGACAGAGTTTCACTTTGTTGTCCTCAGTAGAGTGCTGTGACATCATAGTTCACAGCAACTTCAAACTCTTGGGCTCAGGCGATTCTCTCACCTCAGCCTCACAAGTAGCTGGGACTACAAGCACCCACTACAATGCCCAGCTATTTTTTTAGAGATGAGCTCTCGCTCTTGCTCTGGCTGGTCTTGAAACTGTGAGCTCAGGCAATCCACCCTCCTCGGCCTCCCACAGTGCTGGGTTTATAGGCGTGAGCCACCACATCTGGACTTCTCAGTTCTTTATTCCACCTGCTCCTCAGCATGTGGATCTCCCTCTCTCTCTCTCTGTCTCTCTGTCTCTGTCACCCCCACCACCCCCAGGGACTGCTCACTTCCACCCTCACTCACAACTCCCACCCCAGGATGGCCTCCCTGTAAATGCAGGAGTAGGGGGTCTGTCCTAGCCACGGTCACTGCTAATGAGCTAGGCAGTGCGTCAGCTCAAACCAGAATGGCTTTATTTTCCCCTGGGAAGTGTCCTACGTATTCGAGGACTTTCAGGTTTCCCTGAAATTTTATGGGAAGAAAATCCAAGGAGAGAGGCAAGTGCATGATCAGGAGACCAGCACCCTGCAGCACGACAGGACTGCTGTCTTCTCCTGCCCCTCTGGACTGGGAAGACCCATGAGGGCCAAGCCTGATCAGGCGGGCAGTGGAGCAGCCACAGCCTCGGGCCCTGGGGACTTGGAAGAGCGCAGAGAAGACAAGATGCCAGCCTGGAAGGAGGCTGCAGACAGGTGAGTTCATAAGAGAAGGGAAAGAAGACCCCACAGAAATGGAAGCTCTCTACTGCACTAGAAGAGTCAGAAGAAAGCAAATCGGCAGAGGCAACGCGCTCTCCACCTGCCGAGCCAGGCGCCTCTCCTCTTCCTTCCAAAAGCGCATCCTGAGTTGAAAGTCTGTGCTCAGGTAGAAGTAATGAAGGCGATGGCATGGGAACGCATTGTATTAACAGACTCAATCAGAAAACAAATTAAAACACTCTTCACAAATGAGTCCAAGCTGGGAGCAGAAAGAAGATGTGTAGGACAATGGGTGTAGGGGGAAGAGGAGCCAGGCAGGGTGAAAAAGGATCACCAGAGTTATTTTTATTTATTTATTTTTTGCAGTTTTTGGCCGGGGCTGGATTTGAACCCATCACCTCCAGCATATGGGGCTGGTGCCTTTGAGCTACAGGCACCACCGGATCGCCAGAGTTATTTATTTAAAGCCCTTGGTGACAGCAACCTCAGCGATGAGGTCTCTGATTAAACTAAAACATGGGAACGCGGCAGTAATTCAAGGGATTGGTCCCAGGGAGGAGAATGAAGATGAGGGCGAAGGAGGACATGAGAATTAGGAAAGTGAAGAGCACGTCGCTTCACACTAATAACCACAGAGCTGTGAAACTGTGAGCAAAGGAGAGTCCCAGGGCGGAGTCTCATGGGGAAGACATGGGACATTGGTGGTGCAATGCCAGACAAGTGCTGCCTGCTGGCCCCTGTGACCTGTGCCACAAATGGAGGTCCCTGGTGGTGGCAGGACCCACAGGAGGGGACTGGGCTCTGGACCAGTACTTTCTGGGCAGTGACAAGCATTTCCTAAGGCATCAGACCTCACGATATCCTGTGAATTAATTGGAGCCAGGGCCATGGGACCTCAGGCCAGATGTGTGGTCTGGTGGCTGTCCCTCAGAGGTGCCTCTTTCCCTCATCTGGTGACAAAGAGGCAGAGCGAACGCCATTCCTACCTCTAGCAGGTTGATGGTCTTTCATCAAACATTCCAGCCACTTCTCCTCACCACTCCCCACCTCCTTGCTGTTCCTTTGCAATTCCTTTGCAATTTTTGGTTCACCAAGGTGGAGATAACCGTGTCAGCCAGGACTGACGTGTGGACGAGCCAGTGCAAAGCCCTCTACATGTCTCTTCCCTGGCTTTGGTCACAGATGGCATTTCAATGGCACCGCACCCCACCCTGAACTCCAGAGTAAGTATGTAAAGGAGAATCTTCCCACCATGGGCTGACCTGAATGATCAGGTTGTAATGAGTGAGAAGTTAAGTCTTCGTTTTTGAGGTTTTGTTGCAGCAGGAGGCTGGTATGCTCTGATTTCCATGCTATCTAACATGCACCAGCCACTGTCCATGTTGACACCTGTGAAGGCAGTATGACATCAGTAAACCATTTTAGGATTAGATTATTTCAATTAAACAAGCATTTACTGAGTAGCTACTAAGTTCCCAGCATCATGTTAGGCCCTGAAGCAACCGAGATGAACATGGTCCATGGTCTTTCCATTTGCCCGGCAGGCAGATTCATGGGCAATAGTAATGATAAAACATAGGCTATTTGATTGTTTGGGGCTTAAAAGTGCCAGTGGGAAACTAGAAAGGTGATTGCTAGAAGCTTGGGGGCTTTGTAGGATGTGTAGAGATACACCAAGTGAAGGAGGCTCACAGGGTGTGTAGGTCAGAGGACCGAGGGGAATCACGGCCTCCCCTTGCTTCTCCACTGGGCTAACTCCCCAATCTGTGTATCCTCTGAGACAGCTCAGGCCTTGCCCACTCCGCTTCCCTCTCTCACGCTCTTACGACCACTCACACCTCCAGCTCTCGGCAGGGTGGCCCGGCTGCCCGTCTCTGCAGCACCCCGTCCCCTTTCATCACCATGTTTGGTGATTCTTGTGGCCTTGTCTGCTTGCCCATGGTGGTGGGAGGCTCTGGTCCATGGCTTGCTCACACTACTTACTGGAAGAATTCATAGAAAAAGGCAAATAAAAACTGGAAACGTGAGCAATCCCATCAGACACAAGATTTCTTGTGTCTGTGAAGACGTAAGGAAATCTGGGTTTTATCTGGCTCTGTCTTCTCGGGTCACATGAAGACGGTGGCAGAAGGGAGGGGCTGCCCAACACAGGACTCTGGGTGCCTAGAGAAAGTGCAGCCCAGCTGGGTAAACAGCTGAGCTAGGAGAGAACAGAACTTTACTGTTTTTTGTTTTTTTTTTTTAAGATTTAGTATTCTATTTTATGTATTTATTTTTTTATTCCAGGTTAATCTGAGGGTACAAACAATCGGTCAAAATATTTGATTTTGTTAGGTACTGTTCCTCTAGTGGTTATGACCCACACTCAAAAGGTGTGCCAAACACCCCAACACCAGGCCCATTCCGTGGGAGCACTCCCCCATTCTTCTTAGTAAAGTATCACAAAAAAGGAAAGCAATTATCCAATGTACTACAGGGGTCCTCAAACTATAGCCCGTGGGCCACATGAGGCAGTGTGATTGTATTTGTTCCCGTTTTGTTTTTTTACTTCAAAATAAGATACGTGCAGTGTGCATAGGAATTTGTTCATAGTTTTTTTTTTTCTTTTTTTAAATATAGTCCGGCCCTCCAACGGTTTGAGGAACAGTGAACTGGTCCCCTGTTTAAAAAGTTTGAGGACCCTTGCTAGAATAAAGCCAGTGGATGACCTCATGCGTGTCCACATAAGAGAAAAGCTCATTTAAATTCAAGTTGGGGGAGGAGTTACAAGGGAGGGGGACCGACCTTTAGAAGCAAAAGGAGGAAACAGCCTGGTGCAACTAGGTCGTGCTGGTCCCAGGAGCCATCGACTCTGTCAGGTCATCAGTGGATGGGGTGCAGTGAGGTCGTGCTGTCCCAGGAGCCGTCGACTCTGTCAGGTCATCAGGAGACGGGGTGCAGTGAGGTCGTGCTTGTCCCAGGAGCCGTCAACTCTGTCAGGTCATCAAAGGATGGGGTGCAGTGAGGTCGTGCTGTCCCAGGAGCCGTCGACTCCTGTCAGGTCATCAGCAGATGGGCTATTGACCAGAAAACACCATTTCCCTTCCTTAGAACTCTAGTTTATACAGGGGTCTCTCTAGCCTTCTGGGATTTTTGTTTACACATTGAAACATCTTAATGGTAAGTTCCAAGGGTCACAGTTCTTACTGACATTTTCCCAGGCTGAGCCCTAAAGCTGACCCTGCATCTATGAATCAGCAAATGCCCCATGAGCCCTTGCCACGCTGTGCTGGGCTTGCGTGCAGGGTGAGAGTCCGGCAGGGCCACTGTCTCAGGGCCCTCGAAGTGTGCTGGGTGCTGCACAGGGCCAGCCATCTCAGCCAGTGGGTGGGCCAGGCAGTGGAGCTTGGCTGGGGCAGGGGAGGGCCAGAAGAGAGAGAAAATATTTTTCCAAAGGATAGCAAGGACCAGTACCATGGAAGGCAACTTCTGTCCTCAAGTTCAAAGAGGAAGCTCAGGGCCAAAAATGGTAGAACTGTTGAAAAGTCAGATGTTAAGAGAAAACTGGAGGGAAGTGGGCAAGGATGAAAAAAGAGAAAAGAGCTGGGACAATGCTCTGTGGTCAGGCCTGGAGGCCCCAGAGCCCATTTCGCTGGCTGTTAGCCACAGCTTTCATGATGGGCAGGTGTGTTTAAAGGCTCAGGGTCTGGGTGTACAGCTGTGGAGTACTTTAAGCCATGACCCACAAAACTGGGTCCCAAGATGATTTTTCAGGTGAGAACATCCAGCCCAGCAACCAAGAGTAATTTCAAAGCGAGCACCTCTGTCCTTAACTTATATTTTTCAAACACTTAGGAGGAAGCATATAGGCCTCCGCTTTTCTTAACACATCCCTGTTTTCTCTCTTAGCTGTTCTGCTCTTGGGCTGCAGCGGCTCTGGTTTTACTTTCTGCCCACCCAGGAAAACTTGCTCCTCCTTCTGGTTATAAAGAGCCTGCCAAGTAGTGTCCTTCCCAGAGGGAGGATGGGCCCAGCTGGGAGGACGGAGAATGCTCACCTTCTAAATGCTTTGTCTCGTCACACACAAGACAGGCCACCAAGTGCCAAATGTGAAGCCAGTGGCCAGCAGAGGCCCCAGCGCCTGCCTTGAGGGATGGGGGGAAGACAGCACTCCCTGAACCTGCTATGGGGGCGCCAGAAAGAACATTTCACATCCTTGTTAGTGGCAAAGTCAAGTCTTCCAGTCCATGGCAAAATACAGAAGACATCTCCCTGTGTCTCCGTGATGACCAGGTCCCAGCTACAGGTTTGGGCCAGTATTTCATGGTCAGCCCCCTCCCTCCCGGCTCCCCCGACATCCTTAGCCAAGTTAATTATGTGCCTGTGGTTTGATAGTAGGGTACATTTCAGATTTTCCACCTACAGAATGATTCTGTTTATAACACTGCAGGCACCGTATTGCTCCTCTACTTCTCTGTCCTGAAATCAATCCCATGTAAGCCAAGTTGTTGAGAAAACATCCCTAGCCATTTTCCATTCACCTCAAATGGTGAATTTCCTGACAAAATTGTCCAACCCTGGAACCTTATGGCTTGAGGAGATTGGCACCATTCCTTACAGATAGAGACAAAACAGGAGGTTCATTCTCTCGCAGGCACCTATTAATAAAATATAATTTTTTAGTGTAGTGTGAATCTGCTGGGGATTAGCTTTAATTCACACATGTGCATGAGGTGTAAGAGGTGGAACTCAGAGAAGGCGGTGCCGGCAGTGAGTCTGCGGGACACCCACACTGCCAATCCCGGCAGACTGTGCCTCTGGGCGGAGGCCCGGCTCCAGGTCCTTTGAGTTGGCTGGATATTCCTACTACACATCTTTCTTGCTTCACACCAGGATTGTCCATCCTGCCCTTGACTTCTGCTGTCTCTCAAGAGCTCTGTGACAGGTCTGTGTCCTGTCAGGCAGTAGAACAGTGTTTCCCAAAGAGTGTTCTCTGGAACAGAGCCCTGGTTTCTCAAGATGGACCATGAAGAAAGGCCTCGGTCAAATGAACTTGGGAAGGGCCTCAGACTGTAGCCCTTGCCCAGGGATTTGCATGCCAATCAGCTGTGTCCTAGTATGGGTTCCCCAAAAGCATTTGCTGAAGCAAAGATTTCTGTTTCTTGAAAGATACAGGAAGAGAGACAAGGCTGCTGTAGAGAACCGGTCACCACTGTGCGCTGGGGCTTGCTCCTGCAGGGAGGCCCTGGCAGCCAGTTAGCACACGGCCGGCCGCAGTGCAGTGGGAGGAGCTGCGGCAGTCACACACCCACTTCTGTCCCCCTTTGGTTGAGGGCTGCTCCCAGGGAGTGTTAATTCCTTGACACTTCCTGTTTACCTTGGGTGGGCAAAGTGGTTTCCAAGGGCCAGACAGAGCCCTCAAGTAAAGAAATGTGGGTGTTGACGCTGCACTTGGGACCCTCACTGCCACTGCCAAAGCTTATTAAGCCAGCATTTTCAAAACATATTTGACCACAGAACTTCCTTTTTTATTTTTCAAAGGATGTCAATTCATACCCTGGGACAAATTTTGGGTGTACCTGCCCAATACTTAGCAGGAAGTCATCTAAAACCAAAAGCTGGAAGTATGGAGCTTGTGTTATAAGAAGAACTGGGGGTTTGAGCCAGGAGAAGGGAAGATGAAGATGACACCTGAGTCTGTGAAGTGCTGTCAGGCAGGGCACAGGCCAGCCCTCCACTCTCTGCAGCTGGCGGGCCGGTTTGGGGCAGGGAAGGGAAAGAATCCCCAGTGACAGGGCTGACACCCAGGGGATGCAGGGACTCTGAACATCTCAGCAGAGGAGTGTTCCAGCCGTATTGGGGATTGTGTGTGTGTGTGAGTGTGTGTTTAGAGATAGAGGGAGGACACCTTTGATAGAAGGCTGGGTATTCTGGTTCTGAAACTGTGTGGTTTTAAACTCCTTTGCTCCTCCTTACAGATTTGGGGGCAGGAGGTGGGGAGATGGCAGAGTGCTTCCCCTTCCATCTCTGTGCCCACTGGCATCTCCAGTGCTCGCCTTGACTCAGCAACCCAGGATGTCCCCGGCATGACTAAGTTTCTGCTAGAAGGCTCCAGCTCCTGAACTTCAAACAAATGATTGAAGATCATTCTACTCATAAACTAAATACAGTAGAACTTCTGCAAGTTGACCCCCCCAACGGCCTGTAACAAACTGGTCAACTTACGGAGGTGGTCACCAGAAGAAACTAGGTCCAGTGTCCTGATATGTACAGTGATGCATGTCCAGTCTATGAAAATTAGGTCAACTGGCTTGGTGTCCATAGCTCAGTGGTTAGGGTGTCAGCCACATATACCAGGACTGGCAGGTTCAAGCCTGGCCTGGGCCTGCTAAATAACAATGACAACAACAACAAAAACAACAACAACAACAACATAGCTGGGTGTTGTGGCGGGCACCTGTAGTCCCAGCTACTTGGGAGGCTGAGGCAAGAGAATTGCTTCAGCCCAAGAGTTTGAGGTTGCTTTGAGCTGTGACGCCACAGCACTCTACCAAGGGCGATATAGATTCTGTCTTAAAAAAAAAAAAAAGAAAATCAGGTCAACTTAAGGAGGTGGTCAGTGCATGGAGGTGGTCAGCTGTACTGGTTCTGCTGTATTTCACTTGCTCAGTGGCCCCACTGGGCCCCCTTTGTGCATTGCCCACTGGCTTAGGGGAAAGCCACCCTTCTCCCAGAACTGGGTGGGAAGAGCATAAGGTAGAGTAGAGGTCCAAGGTCCTGAAGTCTTCTCCTGGGCTGGCCAGGGCCATGCTCTTCCTTTCTTTACCACTGTGTGAAAACTCCCAGCAAGAAACTCAGGTGTGCTGAGATCCCCCCACTGTCTTAAGTCTCCAGCTTGCCTGAGGCAGGCAGCTCCGCAGGCTGTTAACTCGGAATGTTGTGCTTCTCTGTTGATAAGAAACAATAGTCCTTTATTCAAAGAGTTAGAAAAATGAATTAGCCCCTTGAGAACCTACAGATTTGTTTTAAATTAATCTTCTAAAGATGTGTAGAGAACATGGAAAAAAATCCCCGATTAATAATAAAAAGAACTGAAGCACTTGCCAGATTAAAAAAAAAAAGAAGAAAGAAAGAAACCAGCAAACCCACCATCTCGGCCGCGTCTCCTTCCTGTCATCTGCAACACTGCGGCCCCGACAGGATGGCCCTGGCTGTACATGCGGCTCAGGACCCTTCCAACTCGGTTACCCAGTGTCTTCTGACACTTCCCAGATGA
This sequence comes from Loris lydekkerianus, assembly GCA_963574355.1. Taxonomy (NCBI): domain Eukaryota; kingdom Metazoa; phylum Chordata; class Mammalia; order Primates; family Lorisidae; genus Loris; species Loris lydekkerianus. The sequence goes on from CAUYPK010117166.1 coordinate 29,076, forward strand.
GAAACACCCTTCTGAATTTTAAATTTACCAGAGACACAATTCTGTGCTGGCAAATAAGTGTGTCAGGAAGTGAGGAAGGAGTGATGCCTCTCAACCGCCCGTCTTCCACTCCATGTCACAGTAAGGGGGACTACGTGTCCCCATGCTCCTTGGGTAGAATGAGAGCAAGGGAAATTCCCAGGCACCCTCCCCATTTCTCTTAGCCTACTCTGCTTCCCCTGGCCTTGGTTTTGGCTCCCGCCTGGTATGCCTTGCTCCTTGTCCCAGGTTCATCCCAGGGGCTGTCGCCTGCCAGGGGCTCAGCTCCTGCAGCAGGCCTGGCTCTGGACACAGGGCACCCTCTCCCTACTGTCCTCCCAGACCATCTGGATGCGGGGTACCCTCTCCCTACTGTCCTCCAGCCCGTCTGGACGCAGGGAACCCTCTCCCTACTGTCCTCCCAGCCCGTCTGGACGCGGGGCACCCTCTCCCTACTGTCCTCTAGCCTGTCTGGATGCGAGGTACCCTCTCCCTAATGTCCTTCAAGCCTTTCTGGACGCAGGGCACCCTCTCCATACTGTCCTCTAGCCCGTCTGGACGTGAGGTACCCTCTCCCTACTGTCCTTCAAGCCTGTCTGGACGCGGGGTACCCTCTCCCTACTGTCCTCCAGCCCATCTGGACGCGGGGCACCCTCTCCCTACTGTCCTCCCAGCCCGTCTGGACGCGGGGCACCCTCTCCCTACTGTCCTCTAGCCTGTCTGGATGC
>CAUYPK010117167.1:0-12317 GCA_963574355.1 Loris lydekkerianus
AAAATGCCAGGAAGGCTATGTTAACCAGTGTGATGAAAATGTGTCAAATGGTCTATGAAGCTAGTGTATGATGCCCCATGATCATATCAATGTACACAGTTATGATTTAATAAAAAAAAATTTTTAAGCACACAAATAAATAAATAGTAAAGTAAAAAAAAATTAAGGCTTTTTAAATTATGACCTAGCTTTTTACTTTTTGCTCAGCATTTTCACTCTCCATCAGACATACATGCTGTCTTAGCTGAGAATATGTTTGCTACAGCCACAACTGCAAACTCCAGCCATGTTATCACCTGACATGTATCCCTTCTATCAAATATGTTGCTGAGCATTGCCACACCTCCAAAAATGTGCTATCTCCAAAACTGTGGTAGCAAAGCTACTGATCCTCATGGTCTGTCCCACCCTGGAAGAAACTCTAAGTCAATGAATGGGATCAAGGGATGAAAATGAAAAGAACACTACTGACTACTACTGTTCTTACCCAAAGCTCAGCTTTTTCCCTTTGGTCAATTTCCATAGCACTGAAATAGTTGCTTGCATTGATTCTTTACAGATGATTTTTAGAGAGAGAGTCTGTTGATCTCCTTACATAACCGTACTAAAAGTCTGGCCATTTGTCCTCTTTTCTGAAGAATAGCACAAAATGGCATTGCTAATATTATAATAATTCTTCATGGAACCAAAAACAGGCATTGTAGATGTCAATAAATATGGACTGTTTTTTCTGAGGCCTTTGATGATTTACTCATCCCCTCTAGAGCTATTCCCAAGGGTCAGGTTCAATATTTACCATGTTTTGGCTTATTTCTGGGACTTACAACAGGAAAAAAAAAATAATGATTACATGGACACCAAAAAAGGAAAACTGGTATGTTTAAGTGGTTGAAGAATGACTTTGGAATCATTCAGATCTTGGCTCTTGGTCCTATAAAAATGCAGCCTTAGGCAAGGATTGTGTCTTTAAGCTTTAATAACTTCATTGGAAAAATACGTTCATGATAGTACCTAGCTCATAATAGATCAAGTAACATAGGTGTGTGAAATGCCTACTTCTGGGCCCACAATGCAACAAACCTGATGGTCAGCAGATAACTGTAATTTCATTACCAGCTACTATTGAAAATCAGCACACACTAGGTTGAGTGTGATGACAAAGCTGTGAGAGAGCTAGAGCAAGGGCTGGAGATTTGGAAGTATTTGCTGCCCTCTATCTGCTTGGGTGGATTTAGACAAGATTGTTTTCCATCTCTAGAGCAACATCACTTCTTTTGTCAAATAAGGGTATTTCTGAGATTCCTCCCAGCTTTCATTAAGAAACCCATGAATTCTTCATTCTGGTTTAATTCCAAATGCCATGAATTTAATTCATCATATACTATTTTTTAATATCTATGGAGCCATATTAATTTCCTTATGGCAGGGGTTATCTTACCTTTGTTATAGCCTAAAACTTTAGACATTCTATTAGGGTTTTGCATAAGATAATCTCAACTCTCTACCTTTTAAATTATGAAACAATTGAGAAATAGATACAGAAAACAGATAAGAATAATATGTTTCCCCTCCACTACCTTTATCTCAACAGGTACAAACTTTCCAAAATTAAAACAGACTTTCTATCATTTTCTGGTGCAATGAACTTCCCACTATCTTAGTCTGTTCTCTGCTCCTGTAAAAGGATGCCAAAGAAGGGGTAATTTATAAGCAATAGAAGTTTATTTGGCTCAGAGTTCTAGAAGATAAGAAATCCAATATCATGGTGCCAGAATCTGCCAAGGGTCATTTCATGGCAGAAGATGGAAGGCATAGGTAAGCATACCATATGAGACAGGCAACAAATTAGGACTGAACTCATTTTTTCCATCAGAAGAAAAATAATCCATTCATGAGGGCAGAACCTTCACAATCTAATCATCTCTTAAAGGCCTTACCTCCTAATAGCATTATAATGGCAATTAAATTTTAACATAAGTTTTGGAGGGGACATTCAAACCCTAGCATTCTACCCCTGACCCCCCCCCAATCATATCTTTCTCATGTATAAAACTTATTCATTGCATTCCAATAGCCACCAAAATCTAAACTTATTTAAATTCTAGAATTTCATTGGAATCAGATATGAGTAAAACTCAAGCCATCATTTATCTTAAGACAAATGTCTTCCAGTTGTGAGCTTGTGAAATCAAACAAGTTATCTATTTTCCAAATACAATGGTGAAACACAAAACACAGTTTCCAGGCTGAAGTCAGATGCTGGTAGCTCTACAGTTCTGGAGTCTTAAAGGTGCCCCCACTGCCATTGCTTCACTGGGCAATGCCTTAATGGGGACACTCTGTGGTGGCTCTGACTCATGGCAGTTTTCTACCTGGGCTTCCATGCAGCATGAGATATTTTTATAATTTAGGTGAAGGTAGCTGTACCCCCACATATCTTGCATTCAACATACCTACAAAATTAGCATCACATGGACACTGCCCAGAGTTACTGATTGCACCATCTGGAGCAGCCTGAGCTGTACCTGCTTGAGCCACAACTGGGGAAGTCAAGGGCAACTGCCCTGGAATGTAGGGAGCAGGGTCCTGAGGTGGCTCTAGGCAGTGAGCCCACAAAAGATGTCCTAGATTTGTCCTCCCAAATAATTCTGTCCTTTTGGAGCTCTTGGGATATGATAGGAGGGGCAATCTTAAAGATATTCAAAGTGCCTTTGGGGACCTATTCCCATTTTCTAAATAAATAGTACCTGATTTCCTTCTATCCTGGTAATAACTTTAGCAAATGGTCACTTGGCCACACCCTTGATCTACTCTTTCAAACATGCTTTTTCACCCTTTATGGAGCCAGACAGCAAATTGTCCAAATTTATCCTCTCCATTTCCATTTTAATTACAAATTCCTTAAGTCATTGCTTACCTCTCACATCTCACTGTATGCATTCAAAAGTAGCCACCCAAGGACATGAATGTTTTGCTGCTTAGATATTTCTTCTGCCAGATTGTCTAGTTCATCACTCTTAAGTTCTACATTCCATAAAGTTTTAGACCACGAAAGGAATCCAGCCAAGGTCTTTGCTACTTTATAATAAGAATGGTCTTTACTCTAGTTTCTAATACCTTGTTCCTCATTTCCATCTGTGACCCTAAATCAGAATGGCTTTTATCATCCATGTCTACCAATATTCAGATCACAATGATGTAAGTAATCTCTAAGAAGATTCAGACTTTTCCAACAGCTCTCTTTTTCTGATTCCTCACCAGAATTACCTCTAATGCTCCATTCATACCAATACAGGTTTTCTCTGGCCTGCTCTTTCAAATTATTCCAATCTCTACCTACTACCTATTATCCAAAACTGCTTCTACATGTTACAGCAACAACCCAATTTCTTTGTACCAATTCTCTATCTTAGTTTTCTTCCTGTTGCTATAACATAGTACTACAGACTGGGTGGCTTAAATAAGAGAATTTTGTTTCCTCACAGTTGGAAAGTTCAAGTGCATGGTGCCAGCATCTCTGGCAGAAGATGGAAGATGGAAGTGAGTGATGAGACACAGAGCAAATGGAGGCTGAATTTATCCTTTTTATCAGGGTGATAACTAATTCACTTCCATAATAACTAACTCAATCCCACAATAATGGCATTAATCCGTTACTTAAAGGTTCCACCTATCTATATCATCACAATGGTAATTAAATTTCAGCAGGAGTTTTGGAAGGGATGTTCACACCATCTCCCCTACCTATAAAGACAGCTGCCTGCAATCCTCACACTCAGGATTATTGCCTCACCAGTATACTTACTACAAGAAAAGCAGGCAAAAAGCAAGCACAAGAAGTAGGTGGTGGCCCAAGCAAGCACTGCCAACTGAACAGCTAATCCAACACATCTTCCTCACCCTTTTTCTGGATATCACCAATAAGACAAGCCATTCTTTACCCTGTGGATATCCTGAAACAGATTCTCTAATTATTAGTGCCCTTTTGGGGAGAAGAGGAAAGAGTGTCATCACCTCTAGATATTAGAAAAATAAATGCTCTTCTTTCTACAAGACAAAGTCCTAAAAAGTACTAATCCATTCCCATGGTCTATTTTTACATAGTGAAAGTACATTTGTCACCCTTTGCTACCTGAGAAATTTTATTCATGTTACTAAGATTTTTAATTAAAATTAATTATGAAGAGTCATATCTAATTATAAGAACCTAACCTCCTAAACAGAAACTTTCCCCAGAAAAACTTTGAAAAGCAATCTTCAGTAGAGATGATTGCAAAAGAAACAGAAGGTAAATAACTGATGTTATATGTGCTTTTCTCTGCTGAGACAACTTTTAGGCCACTTATTTACAAACATATTTTTGCAGAATACTCTCTTTCTAAATAAAGTCTTCAGACTTTGAAATACAATACAAAAGTGGATTAAAAACCAACTGCTTTTGTGGAAGCTTGGATATGAAACCAGTAGCACCTATTGGCTGGGTATGCCTCTGTCCCCAGGGAGCAAGTGACCTACACATGAGAGAAATGCAGTCTTTTAGTCTAGAGCTTTTTGACCTCATTTTTTATCTGCTTCACCCTTCATGGAGTATTCCCTATAACTATAGAATTCCATCTTTATCTCCATTAACAGAAATAGCTCAATAGGAGACAGCATGAACATCTGAACCTTCCATAGACCATTGTGGCTCTCCATAAGAAATAATAAAATCTAAATTTCTGAGTTGCTATCTTGGCTTTATTTCTAACTAGCAAGTTTTAAATAAAACATCATTATATCTAATTTTTCTCATATATAAAATTAAAACAAGAGGAAAATAATACCCCCATCATTGTGTGAAGTAAGGTGATCTAAGTGCTTAATATAATGATGACAGTGGTCAAGGCAAATTTTCATTGTTGTTCTTATAAGACAGCAAGAGTCAATTCTAAAATAGTGATTCTCAAGCATTGCTTCTGTTGAGTTGACTTGTGTTCTTCCAAAATGGCATGCTGAAGTCTTAATTCTCAGCACTTGTGGAAATAAGATCTTACAGGTATAATAAAGTTCAGATGAGGCTATACTAAGTTGGTGTGAACCCTAACTCAGTATCTGCCATCCTTGGATAAGGGTAATTGGTACTGAGGCACAAATCTCAGAAATGAATATTGGGGTGCTGTAATCTTCAAACCAAGAACACCAACGAGTACTAACAGCCATCAGAAGCTAGAAAGAAACAAGAAAGGATCTGCTACTATAGGCTTCAGAGAGACCAAGGCTTGCTGACACCTTGATTTTGAACTTCTAGCCTCCCATAAGAGAATACATTTTTATTATTTTAATCCTCCAAGTTTCTGGTAATTTGTTATGGCAGGCCTAGGAATCTAATAAATACAGGTGGATATCAAAATCACCTTGAAAGCATTTTGAAAGAGTCTATGCTTAGGCCTTATTTGAGGAATTTTTGTTCATGAGGTCTAACAAGAGCTAGAAAATCAGTCTCAGAGCCCTTCAGATAATAATTCTGTACAACCAAGAATAGGGAGCCAGTAATATGTAATATTACTGACATTTATAGGAAAGTACAAATGTTAATGATGGATGGTGAAATATTTCAGAATGAGAGAAGCCTCTTATTCTCCTTTGTCATCCCCAGTGACCATGATGTGACAAGTCATGATAGATAGTGCTTTTTTTTTTTTTTTTTTTGAGACAAAGTCTTAGTCTATCACGCAAGGCAGAGTACCATGGCCCCAGCCTAGCTCACTGCAACTTCAAACTCCTGGGTTCAAATGTTCCTCCTGCCTCAGCTTTCTAAGTAGCTGTGAATACAGGCACCTGCCACCATGCCCAGATAGTTTTTCTATTTTTAGTAGAAATGGGGTCTCACTTTGCTCAGGCTGGTCTTGAATTCCTGACCTCAAGTGATCCTCCAAACTCAGCCTCCCAAAGTGCTAGTATTACAAGCATGAACCACCATTCCCAGTCAGAAAATTAACAACCACTGAGCCAAAAATTGAGTTGTTGCTAAATAGTTTACACGGGTGATCTCATTTAACCTCAATGACAATTCTCTGGGAGATAGATTATATTCATTATATTATTATTTCTCATTTTAGGACATCATGATTCAGAGAGAAGAAATAGTTTTCCTAAGATCACACAGCCTTATAAGTGGGCAGAGCAGGAATTTAAACCCACACAGTCTAACTCAAGAAGTAGCTCTCTGGAATGTTGTTCAAGCATTTCCCAAAATGTAGGATGTGCATATTAGGTGCACACACAATTATTTTTGAACAATGAACTTGTGTCATTAAATAGCATAGTGACACAGGTATTCTCTTTAACTCCTGATTACCTAAATGAGAAAGTCTTAGTATAGTAATAGTGGTTCTTTAACTGGTCTAAATGTGCTAATCTCATTTAATAGATCTCAGCTAATTAGAGCTCAGCTTCCAGGATCTCAGGAAACAATAGTGTCCAGGAATAAATGATATGAATTTCTTTTTACTATGCTTATTTTGGCAGTATCCCTTTATTTGTAGAAGTTAATATTGGCATTCCATTGTGGTAGTTATAGTTACTTTTTATGTAAATTCTATATGTTTTAAGTAGAAGAATTTATTTAATGAAAAATATAAGGTAAATATTAATATCCGTAGTATATCAAAATGGTCCTAAATTCAAAAAATAGCAATGAGTGACAGAAGTCTGTGAAATGTCACATTATGCAACATTAATATACACCTTCATCTCCTCAGCTGTTCTGCCCCTCAACCAGCATTTTTAAATATGTTCTCATGGGGAGGATTTTTAACCAAGAAAAGGAGAAGAAAGAAGCTGATTGTACTTGGATGCCAATTTTCATTGCTTCTCAAAGAACACCTGAAAGACAGTAAGTAATGGAGGCCACTTAAAAGATCAATATTGTGCTAACAAGTGTATGAGACACTCTAGGAGGCTAATATACTCCACAGTCCAGAAGTAGAAAGAAGAATCATTTAAGGATATAAAAATAAAGAAAACAAACCCTTAAGTAAAACATAGATGAGTACTTTTTTGAGATCTGCTTGAGACACACACATTGATGGCTGCTAGAAGCCATATTGGTATATAGTGGCCCTGAGCTCCTGCTTTTTTGAAGTAAGAGTTGTAAACTAACTCAACCTGAGCCCAATGCAAAATGTATTTCATGGATTTTTAGCATGGAAATGAGAAGTATTATTCCATTTTGTCATATTATAAACTAGAAGCATATATATTAACTAGGAAGCTATGCAATGACCAAACCCTGCTATATATCCCACAGGAAAACAGAGGAAGTCAGTCTGCAGAAAGGAAGAACGGCACAGGCACTCAGCAAGGGAAGGTTATGGGAGACCCTATAAGCTCATAGACCCAAACAGAGCTGTCTCTAATAAACAGTTCCTAATTCTAGTAGGTTCCAGTTAATCAAATGCAATGCAGCAGAGTAACCCAAAACTTAGTCCCTTAAACAACAACCATTTTATTATATCTCATGATGTCATGGGTTAGGAATTAGGGCCCAGCTCGTTTGGGTGGTTCTCTTGATTTATATGTAATTGACTACAGTTACACAGTAGTATTTATCTGGCTACTGTCTGATCTGGGAGGACTGTGATGGCTTCATTTACATGTCTGGTGTCTTAGAGGCACTGGCAGGAAGGCTCAGCTGGGACTGTCAACCTGACCATCTACAGGTGGCCTCTATAGCATGACAGTCTTAGAGTAGTCAAACTTATTTCAGAGTTGCTCAGGATTCCCCCTGAAAGAGTTCCAAGAGAACTCTCCCAAGTGGAAGATGCCATTCCCATAAGGTTAGGGCTGGAAGCTGGCATTGCACCCCCTGCCATATTATTACTTAAGCAACTCAATAAGTTCAGTTCAGATCCATAAGGGAGGAGAATTATATTTGCCCTCTCAATGAGAAAAAGTAGAAAGGAATGTGTAGCCATCCTTTTATCTGCCACATTGTCTTTCATAATGGCTGGTACACTTAGGTTCTTAAAGAACATTCTGTGCCTTCACAAGAAATAACCTATTTTGTGTAAGGTAGTTTGAGCAGCATTTGATTATTTTTAGTAATCATACCAATGAGTCAGTTAAAAGAGCAATACCTTGCATTTGGTTGGCACTCAAAAAACCTTTGGACACAGTTCATTGAGCAGAAAACTGAATTTATGAGAACAGATTTACTTACAAGTTTAGACTTTGCCATAACAAAAACCAAGGTTCAAATGCTGGCTTTACAACTTCCTAGTTTTGTGACCCCAGACAATTTACTTTCCTTCTTTAAGAATTGGTTTTCTTACCTGCAAAGGGGAAAGAATAACAGTGCCTATTTCATTTAGTAAGGGTAAGTAATCAAGTGACATCACACATAAAACTCTTAGCACAGTGACTGGCACATAGTAAGAACCCAGTGAATTATTATTATTTTTACTATTTTTTATCACTTTCAACTCATAAGAGGTTATATAGTTAGGAATTACAACCTAACTGAAGAAATAGGACATCTCTACTAATAGAAGAATAACATTATAGCTAACATTAAATTAAAATGAGAGTATGGTATAGAGATTATTAAAGGGGAGAATAATATAAATTAGGCCATCAGAAAATGTTTCAAAGTCAAAGTCAGGTTTCTGATGAGCTTTAAAGGATACAAAAGACTTGGCAAGGGCAGAGACAAAAGGAGGGAATTTCAGGCAGTTTGAATAGAAGAAGCAATGAATGCTCTTCACAGAAGGAAGGAGGGCATGTGGTGGAATGTCACCTAACATGCACATTGCGAAGGTGTATAATATGCCCCCTGGGTGAGGGGCTGTTGTACAACTGGAACTTTAACCTGGAAGTGAGAACAATGTAGTCTAAAAATGTGTACCCTCATATTAATTTGAAATTTAAAAAAAGAATGCTATCAAGATGGTCAAGATTCCTTCATGGGCCAAAGATTAAAGCTAGGGGAGGTAAGAGGGAGAGTCTTGAGTACCACTAAATGCTAGGGAATTGAGAATTTGTATTTTAGACTGCAAATTTTCTTGAAATTGTTTAAAATAGGGTTTAGTAAGGGTGTGCTATGTCTTTTAACAGTATATAAGAGTGAATGAAGGGAGAAAAACTTTTTAAAAAGAGACTATTCATATTTGGACTTAATATAGATGTAAGGTTATCAAGAATAGTGGCTGGAGGGTGACTGTGTGGTTGAATGGTTGGTAGCATATGGGAGATGTCACTCAGGCAATACTGATAGAGTGAACAGAAATTGTGACTGACTGGATGTGAAGAAAAAGGAGGAGTCGATGAAGTTGTCCAGGTATTGATTCTGAATGAGATGAAGCATAACCTCCCACTGACAGAAACAGCAGAATCTGAGAAGGTGGCTATGTGAAGTGGGGGAGAGCTGGAGTCTGAGAAGAAGCCATGTGGAGTGGGGGAGAGCTGGAGGGAAAGAGAGAGAGAAAAGCATTGAAAGGAAGGACACAGAAAAAAATCAGAGGATGGGGACGTGAATCAGGTACAAGGTATCACCATCACTTCAATCTTCTAAGGAGAAAATACAAATCAGAGGCCATGAATCTTTCAGCCCAGAGGCACAGGCATTTACACACTTGAGTTAGAGTTTTGAAATAATGGGTCATATGGGAGACAATTTGTAATCCCAAATTCCAGAGGTCATCTGATGTGATTTTCAGAAGGGGATCTTCCTGCAGCCCTCTCAACATACATATATTCACATTTGCATATGGAGATTATAATTTTTTTTTTAACCTATGTATGTATCTAGGTCTCCTTAGCATTCTATGTGTATATGTGGGTGACATAAATTTCCCATAGGGGAGCTGTTTAATCCTTTACAGGAAGAGAGCTCTGACACACAGGGCTCGATGTGATTACTACAGCCTAGTGGCAGTTCTTCTAGACACAAGACTGCCTGCCTGCCTCTGTGCTTCCCAATGCATTTCATAGCTGTGGCAAAGACAGAACTGCCTGCATTACCCAGTATCATGTACACTCCAATCAGGAGGCAGGAGTAGTCTCAGAGTACCAGGAAACACGTGGGGCCCAAGCCCACTCCTGCAAGCTGAGGACAACTGTCTTACATGACCAGTTGTCTCTGAAGTGACCACTAATGTGCCCTCTAAGGTAGAGAAGGCTTATAACTGATCTTCCCTTCTCCAGTTTAGTTCATTAACTGTTACCAAATCAATCTTCTTAGGAAATAGCAGTGGCTATATCTCTGTGTTGCAGTTAGGTTATTTTATAGATAAATGGCCTTATTTCTTTCCAGGTGATTTCCTATCATCACATGTCCTTCCTAAAGTTTTCCTTATATTCATTTGGAATATTACCCTTCTATCACATATTGTCTTGGGAGAAAAATTTCCAGTACCCCTCCCCCAACTATATATAGTTGCATGACATTTCTTGTACCTGTTATCAGGTGCATCTAGTACATGGGTGTCCTACCTGCAGCCTGTAGGCTGCATGCTGGCTTTGTGAGGGTTTTTGCTTTTGTTTGAGGGGCTTACCAGTGGTGTTGGATATCACAAAAAGTATACATGGATCTTTTTATTGCTAATCAGCTTTTATCAATGTTTGGGTAATTTAATGGGTACCCCAGGACAACTCTTATTCTTCCAATATGCAGCAGAGAAAATAAAAAGATTTGAACTCCTGATAAGTACTGTTAGCAATCCAACATGACCTTTGGGAAAGAAGGCCTTTCCCTGGACTTGCTTAGAGCTCTAGAATTCCCTGCTCTACTGGCCTCAGCTTGCATCTCTTTCTTCCTTAGATTCTCAATCCTGAGGGCAAACAGACCACACTGCCCAGTTGTGCACAACCATAGGACCTAAGGTTGGCCAAGTGGTGGCTTGTTGTAAGTAGGTAAAATGGTGAGGATAAAACTAAAGAAAAAGTATCCAATGTACTCAGCCCCACTATGGAACAAATTTATAGCTTTCTTATGAAAGCTATGACCCAATTATAGCCCAAGAAGAAGGGGAAAGAGGAGAGGAAGGGGAGGGGGGAGGATGAGTAGAGGGAGGGTAATCAGTGGGACCACACCCACGGTGCATTTTACAAGGGTACATGTTAAATTTACTAAGTGTAGAATATAAATGTCTTAACAAAGAAAATGTGGTGAAGGCTATGTTAACCATTTTTATGAAAATATTTCTAATTGTATATAAAACAACACATTATATCCCATCATTGCATTTATGTACACAGCTATGATTTAATTAAAAAAAAAAAAAAAAAAAAAAAAAACAAAAAACTTGATCTGGGGTGTTCATATGTGTTCTGTCAAGGCCTTTCCTAAGAACCATGGGTGAATGGGTGAGTGAGGTGAAACTTCATGGCTTAGAGAGTGAGTGTCCAGAATGGAGGGGAAAGGGGTTATGTGTGGGTAAGCAGCTGAACATAAGAACAAAGAGCTTCCCAGAACACCTCAAAGAAGGAGAAAGAGAGGACGTCTATCTTATGGACTTCCTGAGGAAAGTCTCCAGCAAGCCAGGAGACTTGAATTCTTCTTTGTTCTGTTTTCTTCATTCTTCTGCTATGTCTACATAGCCCCAGGAAAACGTGCACACTGTTCATAGTTGTTTGGAAGTAACTGTCACTTTTCACATGTTTTCTTATTGTTAGGAAGACATATTTGACAAGGGCAAAGGACAGGACACATTTTATGTAGTAGCTTATTAGTTTGATTTATAACTCATAAATATTTAAACATATATCAGCTGCTATTTGTAGTCTTGTCCTGGCCCCACAAATGTTCGGTGTAGCTTACCTGTTTGTCTCCAGGCCTATTCTTGGGATTCTCACTGTTCTATAAGACCCAGCTATCTTTCCAATAAATCCCTTTTTGCTTGAGTGTGCCAGAGTTGGCTTCCATTGTTTATAAGGAACCCGGCATTGAAGGTTTGCCTTGTGTGGTCTTGGTTTAATCAATCTGAAAGCTTATTTCTTCATCTTTTTTTTGTTTAATGTTTACCATTATTTCAATATTTTTTTAAGTTCAATATACAAATATCCATGGTATACCATTAACAATTAGAGAATTTAAGTTAACATGACAACACAAAATATGAAATACATAGAAATAATTCTTCAGAAATATATAGAATATATATAGAGAAATTATATATAGTAGAGAAATTATATATATAATACAGTATAAAACTGCAGAGGCTGTTGTGGATGTGGAGAGAAGGGAACACTTTTACACCGTTGGTGGGACTGCAAACTAATACAACCTTTTTGGAAGGAGATATAGAAGAACTAAAACTAGACCTCCCATTTGCTTCTGC
>CAUYPK010117171.1:0-28968 GCA_963574355.1 Loris lydekkerianus
ACCAGGTAATTGGTTGGGGTGGATTGTGTACTGTTTTAGCCCATGTGTTTTATTTTTGTAGTAGGTGCGATCCCACGGCACACTCCCAAAGGCGAAAAATTAAAACTTTAACAAAAAAAAAAAAAAAAAAAAAAAAAAAAAGAAAAACAAAAGAAAAGAAAAGAAAAGAAAAGAAAAGAAAAGAAACAACACCTAAAACATAACCAAACATGGACCCAGAGAGGTAACTTACATCCTTTCGAAACCCAAATAAATTTATAGAAAACAGTAAGGGGTGTGCGCTTCACTATCTCCCAATTTTTCTGAGAGAAAATACATTTAATAGAGTAGCTTAAATGTTAAAAAAACAAAATCAAGCATATTAGCTAAATATTTGGGGTAAGATGCCTGTTGAGCTTGAGAAGGGTCATATGAATTTGAACAATAATACAAAGTTGGAGTTTTCTATACATGCAAAAGAAAATAAAGCATGGCTGCCTTTTTAAAATGTGGGATCTAGTGATAGCCAACAATGAATTTCACTATGTGAACTGAAGTTTTCTCTTGTTTATATTTCCTGTATTTTAATCTTATTAAATGCCCCCTTGTTTTAACAAAAGGAGTTAAGTTTTAAAAGACCATTGAACTGATTATGCCTGGCGTTTAGTCAAACCTTTCTTCAACTATTGGCCAGTTATTGACTGTGTCCATCTGACACTGGCCCTCCCTCTCCAAAATAACTAAATCTGGGACTAAACCCTAGCAGGCACCTGAACTCCCTCCGATCAAGGGAAGCATTATTTCAATCAGTTGAAAGTACATCATGTATCTACTATGTACAAAATGCATAGTGAATGTCAAGGGTGATGGAAGCATAAGATGTGCTCTTGTTTTTCAAAGAAATCAAAAGCGGAAGAGCAAAAGAAGTCCTTCTCTTTTTTCCCTGGACAATGGAAATCTTGTCAACAAGAACCTCACCTTTGTATTAGAAGGACAAATGTAGATTAGAAATTCCCATTCTGTTTTCACTTATTAGCTCTCAAGGTGACTCCATAACCATTTTGATTCCTTCACTTGTGTGTGCCTGAGATCGTGTTGGGCAGAAAAGATACAAAAGTAAAAAAGATGTGGTGCTGGTGACATGAAGCAGAATAAGGGGAAGCGTGGTTGGAAAAAAATAAAAAATAATAGACTAGCATTAGAAGTAGCAGAAGAGGATGGGTGGGACTGTGGTACTTAGCAGGACTCAGAAGTAGCAGCTGTGTAGCTTACTAAGTACCTCGGATGAACACTGAGTGCCGTGGAAGCACAGACAAGCTTTCAAACAGAAAGGGAAGAATTCACAGGCAGAACACAGGACAGGGGAGAGTAAGTACCAAGGAGACAGTGCAGTCCAGGCAGAGGGAAGGCATGAGGCCAAGACAAGAACTTAGAAAGAATCCTCAGGTGGTCAGAGACAGAGAAAGTTCCTTGCAACCCACGTGGGGCACACATGGTGGGTGGGAGATGAGGCCAGCCTGTCAGGTGACAAGTGTTGTCAAGGTAGGAAGTGACTGACTTACAACTGTCCCTTATTTCTGCCAGAAATTGACAAACAATCAGAGTAGCCAGGCAAAAAAAGTGAACTTCGAGTCCTTTAAAGGCAGCACCCAGCCAGCAGCTAGCTGGCAGATCGTGAGCCAGCAAAGAGGACAGCATGAATTCAGGAAAGTCACTAAAAATACACGGTACTTCAAGTGCCAAATGAGTGGTACAAACAACAAATGATACAGGAACGCAGGGGAAGAGGAACTCTTAAATAGTGGTCAAGGAAGGAACAGACTGAGCCAGGCCTTGCCTTCATGTAAGGCGGCTGGTGTGACTCAAAGGGGCCACGAGAAAGGAATCAAAAACATTATTCATAACTTACTCCCCCACAACCTTCAGGCATGTATATCTGATTTATATGATTGTTTTTTCCTGGACATATGTCTAAAGGAATGTTTTTTCTTCTGCAGGGCAAACCTATCTTCACCAACCAATATCTCTACCATTAATTTGCAAACCCCTCAGCTGCCAGGCCTTGGTTTTCCACCACCTTTGAAGTACACACAACAAAGCTGACATGCAGAGCAACAAGAATGCCCTAGAAAGGGCTTCGAAAAGCAAGTCTATAAAATGCAGGGGTCCAGAATCAGTCCTTCCTACAGAGCTTGCCCACCAACCACTTGGACCAGTTAACCCTCTTTTCCCCTTGGACGGCTGCATGTGGGACCCACAGGTCCCCCTGCTCAGTCCTCCCCTGCCAACCCTCCACCATATCCCTCTGTGTCCAGCAAGATCTTTAGGAAAACTGAGGCAAGAGCTCATGTGCCCCTGCTCTGCGTGCACCCATCAGTGCTGTCCATGGAGCAAGCTCCTTTTCCACTGAAGTCCATGCCCACCACTGTCCTTACATACCTTGGCATCACTGCACCTCAATTACTTGCAGTCCCATCAGCAGGCTATCTTTATGAATTCCTTCAGCTCTCCTTCCTGGCTGGCATAGCACTCTTCATCCATTATCCAATTTTATTTCTCATTCCTAAATGCACCTCACATTCCCCCATCTTGTCCAACTGAGCTCCTTATGCTTCCTGTCCACTGAGAACACCCCCTCCATCCCTAGTTCCACAGCATGGAGACCTTGACAAAGCTCAGTGCCCACCCTACACTCAGCCACCTCACAGTGTACCTCAACCACAGGGGCTTGATCTAGTGATTTATAATTTGACCGTTCAGTGAAAATGTGAACATCTTTAAACTGGATTATTTGTGGTTTTGTTTCTTCTTTTTTGGTCAACTTCTTCCTCAGAGCCTAACACAATACCTAGAGTATTATAGACACTAAATACACATTGACTAATATTAGTAAAGTGAGTGCTGTTTATATATAAATGTTTACAATCCTTTAACCAAAATTGTTGAGGTTGGATGTGTTTGCAGAATTTCACAAAGGTAATAGGAGGAGTACCCTATGTTACCGGAGTTTGAGGAGCAGCCTGTGAGCAAGTACAATTCTTCAGCAAAATACATGAATAGTCACACTAAATGGAATAAATAATGGGCTATAAATAGATCGATGTCTACTTGATTATCACACGAGTTCCGGTCAGATGTTCTGACAAGTTAAGTTATGAAAAAGGTTTAGAGTTTCAAAGCTCTGGGGACTTCTCAGCTGCAGATAAGTAATTGTGGACCCAGCTACACTTTGAATTGTGGACCCAGGTGAGGTGAAGGGGCATTGATGGGATGTGTCCAGCATCAGTATAGATTGCAACTTTCTTCTTCTTGAGAAGAAAGTGAGGACCACACTGGGGAAAGTACCTGTTCAAGTTCACAGCTAATTAATGACAAAGTTAAACTAGAATCCAATTCTGTTTCTATTCTAGTATTCTCCCCAACAAGCCAACCAGGGGATAATGACATGCACCACTCTTCACACGACTCTCCTGCCACAGCCTAC
Organism: Loris lydekkerianus; assembly: GCA_963574355.1. Classification (NCBI taxonomy): domain Eukaryota; kingdom Metazoa; phylum Chordata; class Mammalia; order Primates; family Lorisidae; genus Loris; species Loris lydekkerianus. Next base: position 3,464 of record CAUYPK010117171.1, read on the forward strand.
TGGCTTCTTGCTACGTTGTCTTTCCTCACTCTCCCCCCTTCGGGGTAGTGACATCTGACATCCAGGGTAAGGGCAGAGTCCCTGGCATCTGTTTGCATACAGAGAGCTACTGTTAACAGTTAACTCCTACACAAATACTGAAATAAAAAAAAAAAAAAAAAAACAAATACTGAAATCCTTCATAGACTAGGACATTAGAAGTAAAACCATTTTAGAGAGAAAAAAAAATAGAATAGTGCATATTTAGCTTCTGAGAGGACTGTAAGTTATTATAATACAGTGTTTCCTTCAGGGGTGGCACAGTGAGAAAATCGGATGTGGTTCATGGGACAAAGATTTTCATCATAATTTCACATTGATTTTCATAGTTACCTTCCATTTTATGCCATGTGATACTGGATTTCCATTTCCAGCAGTGATATTAATTCCCTTTCAAAACAAAATTAAGTTTGAAAAGAATTAGCCAGTTTGAAGGAAAAGAGTGTATGAATAATGGTACAGGTAGCATTTGGATATGGAAAAAACCATGAAGGTAGTATGCCCATGAATGAGACAGACATTCTTTCTGGTGAGATGAGAAAGGTATCTGTGGTATTTGTTGTGTTAATTCACCTCATAAGAGTAATTAAAAATATTTCTCACGCCACGACACACATAGAAAATGGCTTGCTGATAAACAAGGCTGCTGGAGGCAGAGAGGATGACAGCCCAGAGTTCTGGCTCCCTGGCCCTGCCTCCTTGCCAGAGGGAGTTAAGTGAATCAATACCTCAGGCATTCCCGATAGCTGTGGCAGGCTCTCCTTTCTGAAAGCAGGAGTTGGAAGGATAGCCCTGCCCCCTGCTAGGTCGAGTATATGCTGTGACAGCTGTGTCTCCCCCCTCACTGGCATATGGAACCATGTACATTACCCAAAGTGAAAACTAACTGTATTCTTGAGGATCTATGCTAACATTATAAAATAGTTTTCTATTACTAAAATTCTCATCCATGTAACCTAGCAAAAGTAAATAGTTTATACATTACTGTGTAGTCGGGTCCTGCTAGAAGTGTTTTGTCGATAGGTATATTACCATTAAGTTTTCAGAGGAGAGGGCAAAAAGCCTAGGAGAGGGGCATGGCCATTCTCTGAGTTAAACTATGAACTAGATGCCTGACAGCCTGCATACAACCAAATCCCAGAAAGAGAGAAGCAGTGCAAACGTGGTGGCTGTGAGGAAAGGCCGTTGAAAAGGTGATTCCATTCCCTGAGGGACGGGACTGTTATAAGGCGTAAGACACTTATAGACCTGGTGGAGGACAGCTCTTATAGGTACACTGAGGCAGAGACTACTCTTCAGTAAGCAGCTGCCAGGAAAGTTCTGTGGGCTTCTGGTTATTTTGTCATGAGGTCAGTTGACTACCCTCCTTCTATTCTGGATCTCTAAATCAGGGACGCAAAATTCTAGGAAATCACGGTGGAAAAATTCTTCCCTCTTACCCAACCTCTGTATTCCTGCCCAGGCCCGCAAGTCGACTTACCTAAAGGCTAAAACAAACTAGTGAAATTGCTTCAGTGAATATGAAAAATTTTCCTTGATATGACTCATCTTTTCATTCAAACCATAATGTACACTAAAGTAATGAAATCATGAGACAGGTTGGGTATTAAGTTGCAGAAGAAAATAAAAGTTAAAGAAGTTGTCATGGTTGCTGTACACAAGCTCACTGTGCTCAGAAAGAGGAGCACATGTCGTTCCCTGGCTGGTTCAAAGATTAATTACAAGAGTTTTGTTCCAAAGTATGAGGGCCAAACATAAGCTTCTTCTAACATGTATTTCCTAGTCCTTACCTCATAAGAAGTACAGGTTGGCCAGCAAGAATTTTTCTACAAGGTAGTGTTTGACACATTTTTACACTAGATGCCATCACAAAATAATCAGAGCCAATAATAGTAAATAAGAAGGTGTCCACAGAGCCTTCCTGTGGTCAGTGAAGAGGGGAAATAAATGTGGTATCAGGGCCAAGTGGTAGCATTACAAGAGGCAGGACACAGCAGCTAAGATCGGCAAGCCCACAGGTGGCCATCACCACCTGTTCCCAATGAAAAGGCAACAATACCAAAGCACTTACCACATGTCAGATACCTGCTAATAAGTAAATGTAAAATTCCAATACAAATATAAAATGTAACATTTTCATGTTTGTGGATCACTTGAGGATCATATTGCTAGATGCTTTATATGTACAATTTCATTAAATTACCCTAACTTTTTAAACGGAAATTATTATTATCACCGATGTAAGCATCATTATGCTTTGATGACATCAGAGCATGATGTCAGAGCCTGGAATGTTACCAATTCCATCTTGTTACCTCCACGGGCCCAGGACAGGCACCGCACAGCTCCAGGGTTGGTATTCACACAGGCTTCTTCTGTGTGCAGTGCTATGGCCTTGGGAAGAACCATAGCAAGAGAAGACAGAAGCACATCATGGTAGGGTATCTACCAGTGTCTGTCTATACAACCTGGGAACACTGCCTTTTGAAAAGTCCTAGTGTATGCTTGGATGGGAACCTTGGTGTCAAACGTTCTAACCACAGAACTACTATATCAGAAATTCGGAGGTTGAGGCCTAACATGTAATGTCTTACCAAGAGCTCTTGGTCAACCTGATGAATGCTCCAGTTTAACTATTGATCCACACAAACCCCTGCCTTGAGTACATATAGAAAATTCACACAAGAAAGCTGAGAAAACCATTTTCTTTCCTACCAATTCCAAGTTCCATGTCAAATTAAACACCTAATGTAAATTCTAAAAGATACTACTGAGGAATTTTCGGTTAAGAAAATGGACTTAACTCTCGTTTCCTGTACAGAAACAGCATGAAGCGTATTATTAGTGGCAACTAAATGTAAAATTCCAACAAAAATATAAAATGTAACATATTTTTATGCTTATAGATCACTTGAGGATCATATTGCTTCAAGAGAACTATCTGGTCATCAATTTTTATAATGGACTCAGAAATCCAAAGGATACATAATTATAATGACTTTCTTAATATAAGATATTCATATATTTAAATGAGGAACATTTTATATGCAATAATTTCAAAAATATATGTTCTTTTAATGACAGTTCCTAAAGCTGGTAAGAAAGTGAAACAGGTACATCACACTTTGGAGTAAGGGGGATGTTGTAAATTAGCACAGCTCTTATGGAAAGCAACTTGGCAATATGTGTCAAGCCATAAAAACATCCATACTTTTGGGCGGCACCTGTGGCTCAAGGAGCAGGGTGCCGGCCCCATATATTGGAGGTGGTGGGTTCAAACCCGGCCCCGGCCAAAAACTGCAACAACAACAACAAAAAAATCCATACTCTTTGACCTATTAAATCTACTTCTTTTCAGATTAAGAATCAATTCTCCAAATGAAAGTCAAAGGGACAAAAATGCTTACTACAAGCCCCAAATGGAGAATACAGACATCTGATAATATGGAAATGGTAAAATTACTAAAACATCACGTGACCATTTAAAATAAAATCAAAGACTATTAAATGACATAGAAAAAAACACACAAAAATGAAACAGATGATACAGAATTGAACCTATTTTATAAATACTACAAAGTTTTAAAAATGGATATATAGAGGAATAGAAAGAAAAATAAACGTGGAAATTTTATGGCAAAAATTCTCTTATTTTCTACTCATTTTTTTCTGTTTGGGGGTACTAATAATTAAATATTAGTATTAGTAAAATAGGTTTGCAGGCACCATTAAACACTTTCAAGTTTAAGTTTAGATAAAGTGATTTGTGGGTGGGTGTGTGTACATGTGTTCATAGGACAAGAGGGACTAAAGAAAAGGGGAAATATCAAATTAGTCATTGTCAAAAGACAGTAGTGGATTTAAAATGAGACATGAGATACCCTTATCTCCCTGCTAAAAATCAACACAGAACAGAAGTTCAACCCACAAAATTTTAGGAACGAGCTAACATTCTGAATGATGATGTAAGAGAGAGAGCAATAAATCAAAAAACAACCCAAACATTCTCCCTTCCTCTGCCCTCTGTGATTTTTTTTTTTCTAAAATAAAGCTAAATACAGGAACCAGCAAATAAGCTACCATTTGTTGAGCTAAATTTTAAACTGATGACTCTTAACTTCAAACTGGCTACTATTAATCACAGTTTAGCTTTAAAAGCCATTTGGGTATATGCCTACGACACAGAGAGTGGGTTTGCAACATGAGTTCTTACAAAGCCTGAATCCCAAGTTACTGTTCAGCAGGCCTGCTTGGCTGTGGTTGGCCCACCCACAGCTGGAAATGCTGTGTCCTGGCTATGGAATGCCAACTTCCTCTTCATCTGGGCCAATGCTTCTCTAACTTGCCTGTCAAGATACCCTAATCAGGTTTGATTAGCTTTGTCGATTCAAAGGTGCTAAAGTATGATTGGGGAGGGGCTGAGGAAATGAACTCAATGTGCAATTGCGGGCAAAGTTCAGAACTTTATAAATCAGCAAAACAATCTCTCTGTTGCAAACAATTCTCGAGGGGCTTCAAGGGCACAAACTGCAAGCCAGTAGCTCCCAACGATTGAGAAACAATTACCAAGAAAATGTTCATGACTCCATTTAAAAAAAAAAAACGTTAAAAGAACAGTCAAGTTACAATCGATGCAGGTTTAATATGAAATACTTGCTTTCATACCCTCAAAGAATTTACTCAAACCAGACATGCTCTGCTGTTAGAAAAGAGGCTACCATAAAGAGCATACCAGTTTTAATTACTGTATACCAAAACTTTATTAAATTTCCCTAATTCCACTTCCCTCACAAAACTTCCTAACCCCTGGCTATATTATTCACAAAAATTATGACTGTCCCACAAATCTTAATCCTTTGGATATGGAAGGTGGGATCGTGCACAGATGTTAGAAACTTCTTCACACGTTATCTCTTCAAATACTTCAAATCCAAAATTCCAATGGGTCATAGGAGGGTAAAATGAAAAGTATCTTTTGGAAATGAACAATGATCTAAATATATGGCACTTTCTTCTGTTTTCCTGGAACAATTTCAGACACATGCTCTGTGAAATAAGATTTTTAGTTGTGAAGATATGAAGAGGTTCATCCAGTTGAGTCAAAGGATTTTGCTAAAAAAACTTACTTTGTGGGTAGTTGGGGCATACCCAATTTGAAAGAGTATACTTAGTGCTTTCAGAATACAATGTACTTAAAGTAAAGTTCAACAATATATTTATGGCTGACTTGAGAACACAAAAGACAAGAGTGAGAGTGCATTGTAGGGGGCACAGGTTAAAAGTGATTGATAAATGCTTCCTTCACTGATAAGGCAACACCTTTTCATAAAACTACTTAAAAATGATCAACATAAGCCACCTATACAGGGTTTCCTGGATTTAAATTTGACTTGTTCAGAAGGAATAGCCTGCTTATTATAAAGAAGTGACTCCTGAGTATACAAACTGAGGCTTTTCTCAATAATCCAAATTTAAGAAGTAAAAATAACTAAAATTGTAAAAATCACCCTTACATTTACTTGATCACTTTCCTCAAGTTAAACCTACCTTTTGAGATGAGTAAAGAAGGAGGCAGGGTGGGAAGACTGGCAAAATACAAAGACAGAAAAAGAATGGAACGAAATATGGACCAGTCAGTCTTCTACTGCTGGCACCTGCAGGCATCAAGGGAGAGCCTGACAATAGGCCTGCCTGCCCCACACATTGCTGGTGCCTGCATGTGCCACTGGGAGCCTGAAGACAAGGTCTGCCCTGCCCTGCCCAGTACCACCCCCATCAGTGGCCATGTGCATCATCCGGGGACCTGAGGACTGACCTGCCCAGCCTGCTGTAACTGGTACCCATGCACATGTTCTAGGAGCCTGTGAATGGGTCTGCTCTAGTTGCTGGTACCCACATACAGCCTAGAGACTGACCTGTTCCATGTGCCAGTGCCAGGGCCTAACAGAAACCTGAAGATGGTCCTTCCCAGCCTGATGCCACAAACAGGCACCTATCAACACATATCACCTAGGAGCCTCTGGACCAGCCCACTCATGCATGCCACCTGGAAGCCCAAAGGTAGGCCTACCAACACTACTGCCATCATTGAAGTCATGCCTGCTACCCAAGGATCTGCCTGTCTAGACCCACAACCACCAGTGCCCATATATAATACCCAGAGGCCCAAGAACTGACAGGACTACCTGCTGCTGATACCACTGGGAGCCTGAGGACCAGCATAACCAGCATCCCTCTCCCCAGCAAAGCCTCCCCATAGCCTTCACCAACAATTGTGGCCTAAGCCATACACACCACTGATGCTGACTACAGCTGAAGAAATCATACAGAGACTATGCTACTGAACCCATCTGGAATCTAAGACAAAGCACTCTACTTACCCAGCACTATAAATACACCTATAGAAAAAAGTCTTCCACTACAAAAGCCAATCCATAAACTTGAAAGAAGTGATATTATACAGAATATGCACATATCAATGTAAAGACAGAAGAAACACACAAAGGAAACATGACACTTCCAAAGGAACACAGTGATTCTCCAGCAACAGATTCCAACAAAAGAGAAATCTATGAAATAGCAGAAAAAGAATTCAAGATAATGATACTAAAGAAGCTCAGTTAGATACAAGAGAACACAGAGTAAAAAATACAAAGAAACCAGAAAAACAATTCAAGAGCTAAATGAGAAATTCAGCAAAAGACAGACATCACAAAAAAGAACCAAACAGAAATCCTAGAATGGAAGAATTCAATGAATGAAATAAAAAACACAATTGAGAGGTTCAACAATAGACTAGATCAAGCAGAAGAAAGAATTTCTGAACTTAAAAACAGGTCTTTTAAAATAACCCAGTCCGATAAAAATAAGCAAAAAGAACAAAAAAGAATGAAGAAAGCCTGTGTGACATATGGGACACCATAAACCAACCAAATATTCAAATTTTGGGTTTTCCAGAAGGAGAAGAAATGGGCAAAGGCATAGAAAACTTATTTAACAAGATAAAAGCTGAAAACTTTCCAAGTCCTGCAAAAGATATAGACATTCAGATACAGGACGCTTAACGATCCCCAAATAGATTCAACCCAAACTAGCCTTCTCCAAAGCACAGTATAGTGAAACTGTTAAAAGTCAAAGAGAAAGAGAGAACTCTAAAAACAGCAAGGGAAAATCATAAAGTCACCTCCATTCAACAGTGGATTTCAGAAGAAATCTCATAAACCAAGAGACAATGGGATGATATATTCACAATGCTGGGGGGAGGGGGAACCCTGCCAGTCAAAAATACTATATCCAGGGAAGCTATTCTTCATGAATAAAGGAGAAATAAAGTCTTTTCCAGACAAGCAAAAACTGAGGGATTCATCACTATTAGAATGCCCCTATAAAAAATTGCGTAAGGGAATTCTATATCTGGAAGTAAAAGGATGATATCTACCATCACGGAAACATATGTCAGCATAAAATTCACTGTTAAAGCACACATAAATGAGAAAGAGAAAGGATTCAATGTTACCACTACAGAAAACCTCTATGCTGAAAATGTAAGTGATAAGAAAAGAAGAAAGGAGCAAAGGAACAAAACAACCAGAAAATAATGAACAAAAACACAGGAATAGGTCCTCACTTACCAATAACAACTTTGAAAATAAATGAATTACATTTCCACTTAAAAGATATAGAGTGGCTAAATGAACAAAAAACAAGGCACAACTATACACCACTTATAAGAAACTTACTTCACCTATAAAGACCCACGTAGACTGAAAGTGAAAGTATGGAAAAACATGTTCCATGCAAATGGTGTTCCATGCAAATGGGGGGTGGGAGTGAGCAGGAGCAGCTATACTACCAGCAGATAAAACAGACTTTAAGTCAAACAATGTAAGAACAGACAAAGAAAGTGATTATACAGTAGTCCCTCAGTATACGCAGGAGTTGATTTCAGAACCTACTGTGTATACCAAAATATGTGAATACTCAAGTCCCATAGTCAGCCCTGCAGGGCCTGTGTGTACGAAAAGTTGGTGTTCCACATACATAGGTTTCACCTCCCATGAATACTGTCTTTTCAGTTTGTGTTTGGTTGAAAAATATCCATACATAAATAGGCCCACGTAGATCAAATCCATGTTGTTCAAGGACCAACTTGTATAGTGATAAAGGCATCATGTCAGCAAATGGAAATGGGTATAGCAATTCTAAATGTACATATATGTGACCAATACCAGAACACCTTAGATATATAAAGCAAATATTATTGATATGGAGGGAGAAATAGAGTCCATACAACAACTGTTGGGGATTTCAACACATCATCTAGAAAGAAAATCAACAAATACTAAATTTATACCACACTTTATATCAACGGGACCAAACAAACATTTACAGAACATTTTGTCCAACAGCTGCAGAATACACATTTTTCTCATCAGCACATGGGATATTCTTGAGGACACACCATATGTTAGGCAACAAAAACAAGTCTCAACAAATTTTTAAAAAATCAAAATCTAATCAAGTGTCTTCTCAGATCACAATGGAATAAAACTAGATATCGCTCACAAGGTGAATTCTGGAAACTTAAACATGAAATTTAAAGAAGATGCTTCTAAACAACCATTGGGTCAATCAAGAAAGAGAAGGAAATAAAAAACATTTGAAACAAATGAAAATGGAAACACAACATGCCAAAATCCATGGGATTTGCAAAAACAATGATAACATGGAAGTTTATAGCAATAAATACATACATCAAAAAAGAAGAAATATTTCAAATAAATACTACAGTAATGCATCTCAAGGACTAAAATAGCAAGAAAAAAACCAAACACAAAATTGGTAGAAGGAAAGAAATAAGAAAGATCAGAGGATAACCAAATGAAATAGAAACAAAACCATTATCATCAACATCAATGAAACAAAGAGATGGTTTTGAAAAGATAAACAAAAATCAATAAAGTATTAAGTACACAAAGCAATACAAAAAGAGAAAGACACAAGTAAATAAAATCAGAAACAAAGAAGACAACATTACAACAGATACCACAGAAATATAAAGGATCCTCAGAAACTATTATAAACAATTATATGCTGACAAATTGGAAAATCTAGATGAAATAAATAAATTCCTGGCCACACGTAACCTATCAAGCTTGGACTAGAAAGAAACAAAAAACAGCTTGAAAAGAAAAATAATGAGTAATAAGGTTGAATCACAAATAAAAAGTCTTCCAACAAAGAAAAGCCCAGAACAGGATAGCTTTACTGTTGAATTGTACCAAACTAATAAAGAAGAACTAGTATCAATTCTTCCTAACTCATTCTACAGGGGCAGCATTACCCAATACCAAACTAGACAAGGATATAGCAAAAAAAGAAAACTATAAGTCAATAGCTATGATGAAAACAGATGCAAAAAATCCTTACCAAAATACTAGCAAATTAAATCCAACAATACATCAAAAAGATAATATACCATGATCAGGTGAGATTTATCCCAGGAAAGGAAAGACATATGCAGATTAATACATATGATTCACCCATCAACAGAATGAAGGACAAAAAACATGATCATCTCAATACTTACTACAAATTAGGTACATAAGGAATATACATCAACATAATGAAAGCCACATATGACAAAGTCACAGTAAACATTAACCTGAATGGGGAAAAGTCAAAAACCTTTCCTCTAAGAATTGCAACAAGACAAGGACGCCTACTTTCACCACTCTTATTCAACACGCTATCGCAAGTCCTAGCCAGAGCAATCTGGTAAGGGAAAGAAATAAAAGGCATCTAAAATAAAAAACAGGAAGTTGAACTGTCCCTTTTTGCAGATGACAAAATCTTACATCTTGAAAACCCCAGACACTCTACTAAAAAACTCCTAGAACTGATAAAAAACATTCAGTAGAGTTGTTGGATACAAAATCAACATTAAAAAATCAGTAGTATTTCCTGTTTCCATGCACCAATAAAAAACTAGCTGGAAAAGAAATCAAGAAAGCAATCACATTTACAACAGCTACAAAAAATAATAATGATGATGGGCGGCGCGTGTGGCTCAAGGAGTAGGGCGCTGGTCCCATATACCACGGTGGCAGATTCAAGCCCAGCCTCAGCCAAAACGGCAAAATAATAATGATAATAATAATAATAAATAAATAAATAAATAAATAATAATAATGATATACCTAGGAATAAATTTAACCAAGGAGGTAAAAGACCCTGTACAAGTAAAACTAAAAAACATTGATGAAAGAAACTAAAGAACATAAAAACAAAGGGAAAGATAACCCATACGTAGATTAGAATAATTACTTTTTTTAATGACCACACTACTCAAAGCAACCTACAGATTCAAAGCAATCCCTATCAAAATACCAATAACATTCTTCATAGCAATAGAGAAAACAATCCTAAAATTTGTTTGAAACCATAAAAGACCCCAAATAGTCAAAACAATACTGAGTAAAAAGAATAAAGTACAATTCCATTGGTATATGTGTTGTTTTTATACCAACACCATACTTCTCTGGTTACTACAGTATAGCTTTATAAATGGTTTGAATTAATATATTGTAATGTCTGTAACAGAGAACAACCCAAGAAATAAATTCGTATAATTACCACCAAATGATTTTTTTTTTCTTTTTCTTTTTTTTTTTTTTTTTTATTGTTGGGGATTCATTGAGGGTACAATAAGCTAGGTTACACTGATTGCAATACTGCCAAATGATTTTTAATAAAGGGATATCCTCTATAGTAACTGAAAAATGCTGGGAAAACTGGATATCCATATGCAGAAGAAAGAAATGACCCCTATTTCTATCACATATAAAAATCAATTCAAAATGTATTAAAGACTTAAACATAGGAGCTGAAACAATCAGACGGTAGAAGAAAACAAAGGGTAAATACTCCATGATGTTGGTGTAGACAAAGATCTATGGCTAAGACCTCTAAAGGCCAAACAACAAAAACAAAAATAGACAAACAGGACTATATTAAACTAAAAAACATCTACGTAGCAAAGGAGACAATAAACAGTGAAGAGAAAACCTTTGGGATGGAGAAAAGATCTGCAAATTATTCATCTGACAAGTGACTAACATGCAGAACATATAAGAAACTCAAACAACTCAAGTCTCATTAAAAAGTAGGCAAATGATCTGAACAAATACTTCTCAAAGACACACAAATGGTTAACAAGTATATATGAAAAAAGTTCTGAACATCACTAAACAGCAGGGAAATGCAAACCAGAACTACAAGGAGCTATCACCCCAAAATCAAAAAAGACAAAAAATGGTAAATGCTGTCAAGGGCATGAAGAAAAGAGAACTCTTATACACTGTTGGTGGGAATATAAATTAATATAGCCATACTGGAAAACAGTATGGAAATCTCAAAAAACTAAAACTAGAGCTACCATATAATCCACCAAGCCCACCACTAGATATTTATCCAAAGGAAAGGAAATCCATACATCAAAGGGATACCTGCACCCCCATGGTTACTGCAGCCCTGCTCACAATAACCAAGATACAGAACCAACCTAACTGATTGCCAATAGATGAATGGAGAAAGAAAATGTGGCATGTAAACACAATAGAACATTATTCAGCTGTAAAAAGGAACAGCAATCCTCAGGTGTAGCAATGTGGATGAAACTGGATCACTGTGTTAAATAAAACAAGCCAGGCATGGAAAGACAAATATCAATTGTTCTCATTCATATGTGAGAGCTAAAATAATTGATCTCATGGAGGTAGAGAGCCAAATAACACTTAGCAGAGGTTGGGAAGGGTGGGGAAGGGGGGGATGAAGAGAAGTGAAATAATGGATACAAACACATAGTTAGAAGGAATAAGCTCTAGTGCTTGATAGCACAGTAGGGTGAATATATTAATAGTTAACAATAGATTGTATATTTCAAAATAGCCAAAAGATTCAAAATGTTCCCTACACAAAGAAATGATAAACGTTTGAGGTGATGGATATCCTAAATACCCTGACTTGATCACTACACATTGCATACATGTATCAAAATACAACATGTACCTCCTAAATATGTGCAATATAGTAGTTACATTAATAAAAAATATGGATCAAACTTCCGGAAAAAACAAGAAATGGCTAGTTTCTTCCAAAAATATCATTTTTTAGCCATCATTTGCAATAGTGTATTTCAAACTCAAAAGCCACTATATTCCATGTACCATTATTTCAAATATAAATGTCTATAACTTGATTCAAGGAACAATGTAGTCTTCAATACCCTCCTTTGCCCTTTTAAAGGATTAAGAGAACTTGGACAAAGACAATATTATGTTAGATCAGATACCTACCATTGCTCACCATCCGTCGGGCCACTTCCCACAATACAAGTCCAAAGGCCCAAATATCGACCCTCTTGTAAGAATCAAAACAATCCACCTGGATAGTTTCATCTAGAACTTCCGGGGCCATGTAGCGCTTGGTGCCCACACGGGGGTTGTTCCCCACGTCAAGTTGATTGGTGCTCTGGGAGTGCATGACTGCCAGGCCTAAAAGGAAGATGACAACGGAAATCAGCTCCTTTCCTTTCTCATAAGGGGCCGCTGAAGGACTTTAAAACAGCCCCAGTCAAACGCGCCCTCTTGTGGTGTCCATGGTCACTGTTGCACTACACCCATAATAATCCATGGAATGTCCTTTGTGGTGACTTCCAGAGGGAGAGCAGAGAGAGGGACTAATACCAGAAACATTCTGAAGCTATTAAGTTAATATATGAATCTCAAAAAGATAAAAAGTTTTAGGTAAATGGTAGACCAATGTACTAAACCAGTCTGAGGCCAGTGTCTGAAGACCACAGGAAAACAGGCCACATGTTACATGTGAGCTTCAAAGTAGCTTAACAAGAAGCAAATTAAGCTCTGAAGCTCCACCCCTGCTCCCACCAGTCTCCAAACACAAAGTATTTGAAATAATTTATCACTACATAAAGGGCAGCTGCTGTAAGGACTGCTCCATCCCAAAAGGAAGAGCTACTTATCTGCACAATAACACCAATTAGACCCACAGGCCTTTCTCTAAAATCATGAGCACAACTCCCAGCTTAAATGGCTTCGAAACACTTTCTTAAACCATGACTCACTTTAGAATTCCTCAATTAGGGAGATCAGCCTTACACACTGGCCAATGGGGACAGACAAATACAGGCAAGATTTACTTGAGAATGAAATTATTTATTGATGCATATGCAAACCAGCTGAAAATGATGACTGTAACACTCAACATAAGGAAGAGTTAGCAGGGCCTGTAAACCTTCGCAATTCTAAGATCCCTCGGGGATCTCGTAAGCCATCTATAGAGAATGCTTCTCCTTTCACTCCACAGCTTTGACTGTGTGGGACAATGACTCCACATAATGTCAGGGAGCTAGCACATATTATCTCATTCTTAACAATCAATAAAATAATGGCAACTGCATTCAGCTAAAGCAGCCAGGTTCTTCCCCTATTTTTATCACCAACCCCAAGATTTCAATTCTGTGGACACTATGAGTATTTCCCAATCATATACAGCAGCACGCCCTCCTTATCCAAGGTTTCAGTTACCCATGGTCAATGGCAGCCAAAGATAGGTGAGTACAGAATAAGATATTTTGAGGGAGAGAGACAGAGGAGAGAACATGCACGCACAAGCACACTCACGTAACTTCTATTGCAGCATGTTACTGTTATAATGGTTCTTATTGTTAGTTATTGTTCTTAATCTCTTACTGTGCCTACTTTAGAAATTAAACTTTACCGTAAGTATGTATGTACTGACAAAATATATATTATATATGTATTTTTTCAATATATATATGCATATAATATGTAAGTATATATATTTAGAATCCAATACTGTCTACACTTTCAAGCATCTGCTTGAGTCTTGGAATAGTTTACTCTCCTGGTTCTCTCATGGTTTACCCACCATGTTATGAAGACACTCAAGTGGCCCTATGGCGAGGTCCACATGGCAAGGAACTGAGGCCTACTGCCACAGCCACTTGAGTGTACTCATGGCAACGAATCCTCCAGCCCCAATCAGGCCTTCAGATAACTGCACTGACCAACAGCTGGGTTGTACGTATCCGTGAGATCAGTCCAAGACTCCTGACCCTCGGGGACTATATAAGATAATATATCTGAGTTGTCTTAGACTGCTAAATTTGACAAATAATTTGTTTTCTAGCAATAGATAATTATAACACTAAAGAGACAAAAACAGCCAAATACATCATGTGAACCCTGACTGAATTCTCGTTTGAAAAAACTAGAAACACTTGGAAGTGAATATTAAATGATACTAGAGAACTATCAATAATCTTTAGGTGTTACAGACTTAATTACACAGGAGATGCACTTTGAAGTATTTTTAGGGAATAAATTTTTAAGTGTTGAAGAATAAAATGTGATGTCTGTAACACTTTTATCTAGCAAAAATATACATACAAACATACAGATAAAGAGAATATGGCAAAGTGTTAACTGTTTTTGAATCCAGGTGTTGAGGATTTAAGTGATCATTATAATGGTCTTTCAACTCCCTGTATGTTTGAATTTTTAAATAAAAAGTAGAAAAATGAATGGAATATTGGTCTTTTTGCAGTATTAATAATGAAATACTATTTCTAATGAGTGATACTTAATTGCTGGGTATAACACAAAAAATTGTTTACAAATTATGGTCTTATAGGAGCTACTTTCTATACTGTGGTAATAATCATACTCTGAATAATGAGTCTTTAACATAGATTTTTACACCTTCCTAAGTATATAACTGTAAGGCTGCAAGCCACAAGAAATGTAGTTTAAGAATTAATTAGCTGGACTTACTCCAAAACTCTCCCTACTCCCTCCCTACCAAGTCCCATAAACCAAAGCCAAGAGCTTCCTCAATTTGTCCACTCTTCCCAGACCTCTGGATTACCACAGCAACTACCATTTGAATCCTCATTATTTTCCAGGGGTTTAGAAAAAATTCTGAATCTTATCAGAGTCCTGAGAAGTGGCCTTAATTGTTTTTTAGTTACACGAGTAATACCTGATGACACTACTGTGAAGATTTTAAACAAAGCAGAAGCCAGGGCTTGGCATCAAACACACGGGTGTCTCTCTTGGCTAAGGCCCTCCCCATTCCTCTCACTTAGTGTAATCAGCACTTGGGCCAGGTAAACAGATGTGCGAATAGACCTGCACAAAAATACAGTGAATAACTCGGAAAAGCAGACTTCAAACCCAAATCGCCCAGGCTCAAAGAGCCGTGGAATAAGCCAAAAAAGGCTTCTACACCCAAACTAAAAAAAAATGCCTGCAAAAGACTGTAGGGCCAGGCCTTTCAATGCTTACCCTAAATATTTTTCTTCTTGCACTTAGGAAACATTTAAAATAATTTCTCAGCCTAAAAACAGACTTTAAAAGGATTCAAAGGAAGATAATTTTCCTAACGTATCAAATCCCTTGTGTTTAAAAACAAACAAAAATTAACTTTATTATTTATACAATTAAAGCCATTTTTGTCTACATCATTATCAGTCTGACAATAATAGCTATGATATGAATATACTATAAACCATTTTTTAGTGAAGTAGTGTAAAGTCTCTCTAAGCACACTGGAATGAATATGGTTATTACAATTCAGTTCTCATTAGCACAATTATTCAGCTAATATTCCAGGAGTCTGGGATGAATATAGTTTTATATAAAATACTAGGATAAATAAAAATAATCTTACTTATAATGCAATTATAGCTACACTGAGCATTACCCTAACACCATAAAAATGAGATACGCCAGGAAGGCAAAGGGTGAATTGGTTTGGGAATTATTTTCCCCCTTCTCAAATTGAGAATTGTACCTGGGTTACAGAAGAATGATTTTAGAAACGACTTTTCAGATAAACTCATCTCATAATCTAATTGTGCCCCTTCTTCCTATGAAGCTTTGTGAAATCAGAATGCACAACATTGGTTACCTCTGAGGTGTGGGGTGGCAGGACCTACTGAAAGGGCCCAAGGTGACTTTCTAAAGTAATGGTAATGTCTGTACCTTGATAGGGATTTGGGTTTTATGGCATTTGTCAAAACTCTGAGAAGGTACTCAAGACTTGGGTTTTTCACAGTAAATTTTATCTAAAAAATAAAAAATAAAAACAAATAAATAAAGCCCTTTAGTTAATGATTTAGTCATGTACATGCTGAAATTGTCAGAGGGAAGGATTCTTCTGCCTGCAATTTACTTTGCAATGTATCAAAGATTAAGAAAGAATGGAGGATGAAGAGATGGATAAATAATAAATATAAAATGCTATATTAGGAAAATATTAATTTAATGGGAGAATTGAGATGGTGGGGATATAGTTTTATTCACTATGAACTTCTTTCAACTTGTCTGCATGTTTGAAATTTTCCCTAATAATATGTTAGGGAAAAAGAGATCCTTATCAGTTAAACATTGGGCACCACAGAAGTAAAATGGTAATGAAAAAGTATTTTTAAAACCTTACCCAAATCTGCTATGCAGCACTGTCCATTCTTCTTAACCAGGATATTTTTGCTCTTTAAATCTCGATGGGCAATGGCTGGTTTCCCTTGGGTCCCAAATATCTCTATGTGCAAATGTGCAAGACCACTAGCTATGGACAGCACTATTCGAAGGCAGCTAACTGTATCCAGAGTAGTAAGCTGAAGATAGTCATACAACGATCCCATTTCATGGTAATGAGTAATTAACCATAACTGGGTACTGGAGTGCCTTGATGTCATGTCTGAAGCAATGAAACCTGGAGAGAGCAAGAACAAAATTAATACATAAGTGAAAAGTCTATATTGTAACTTAATAGTATTTGGAAATAGTGACCTACACATTAAACATGATCTATAATAAAAATAGCTGAACTAACCAACTGTCAAAAGAGGAGGTTTACAAAAGTATCAACAGAAAAAAATAGTAATATTCATTTCTTAAAAGGGCACTGCTAATAAATAGGAAAGTCTCACATTCATTTCCATTGTTAAGTAATCCTTTAAAAATTTTTTCACCATCGCATTAAGATTCAAATAGCAGGATCTTTGTGCTCACTAAAAATCAAAGTGCCAGATTCTTCATCATGTATCAACAACTTAAAATATCATTTTAAGCACAAATCATTCACCCATCACCCCAAAAGAACACCAACGCTAAAACCTGGATATTCATATTCTAGTCTTGACTCCTGTGATTTGCTGTGTACTATTGGTCCACTCAATTAGGCTCTCTGTCCTACGTCTGTTGAGATGTGAAATAAAGTGGGTGAGTTAATATTAAATGATTGACTAATTCATCAAATAAGAAAAGCAACCAATCAAATATAGTAAGCATTCATGATGTTCTTTGTCATTCACTCAGAAATACCAAAAGGATGATGTTTGTCAACTAGAAAAGAAGACAGAGGGAAAAAAGACAAGAAGTCCAATAAAACATGAAAAGTCCTATAACATCTGTCTGCAAAGAGCAACATGAGCTCAGAGTAGGGAATCACAGTAGTTCAGACTAGATGTTGTAATAGGCATCAATCAGGAAGAGACAACTAAACTGGTCCTGAAGAGAAGTGAAAATATTGATACATGTAGATAAAGAGGGAGGAAGAATAAAGGAACTCTAGGAGACAGAGGCTCTCCCTCGCCTATGAAATAAATGTGCGCTTATCTTTTCAGCTCTAGAGGTACCTGCCCAGCATCAGTCTTACACACGTGAAACATAGTCATGGACAGTGAAGTTTGGGACTTATAAAAAAGAGAAAACTTTTTTTTAAAATAGGACAGATACGGCTTGAGGAACAGTTAAATGACTTGTAAAAATGTAAAAGAAAATACATTACAAATGCCTTGCACTTGCATAGTGCTTTATAGAAAATTTATGTCAGTTTCACATTTTCTCCTAAGATTTTTCTCAACAGGCCAGTGAGACAGACGTCATTATACTCATTTTACAGATGATAAAGTTGATCCTTGGAGACATCAAGGATCACACGGCTATTAAGTTGCTAGCAACTCCAAATCTAGTGCCGGCTGTTCCAAAACCATGTACAGGAATGCTCTGTGAGCCGAGAAAGGTCCTCAACAACCTTTATCATTATCACCAACAACCACAACAACAGAAGCAGCTAATAATTACCGAGTGCCAACCACATGCCTGGTACTTATATGCAATCCTCCAACAACCACATGAAGTCGGTAGAGCACACCACTGACATTAGTTCAGTAATGGTCCTTGCAGGTCTGGCTCCAGAACCCAGACTCTCCTCGTCTACCACAGAACCCCAAACAAAGTGAATTCTACTCATAGAAAACTAATTTGACATTCGCAACTATGGGACATCTAAAACGCAAACTATATAACATTTCGGCACCTATACCCCCAAGCCAGTTCCCATGGCCAGCTCTGAGTCCCCTAGGCTTTCCCTGACTCCAGTCTATCTGTGTCTCCCACAACTGCTTCTCCTGGGCCCTTAGCTGGCCATAATAAGAATCAAAATGTGTTCTTCAATAGTACTTATTCTTAATAAGGAAACAGCCCAGCTTTAATGATTTTAATGATTTAACCAAATGATATTAATCTTTAATGATTCTTCTCATAAACAAACACCCCAAACTATAAAGCACCACTCAAAAGAAATTACACTATTTGAAAATTTATTTATTTATTTTTTTTTATTATAGATAAAAATTCTAAAATTAAAAAATGTACACTTTGAGAAAAAAAAAAAAAAGAAAGAAATTACACCACTGTGGCGTATTTGTATAGTTTCCCCCAAATGAAGAGAAGCTTCCAATCAAATAAATAATAAACACATAAATTTTTACTCTCTCACCTTCCTTAACCCCCCTTGGTCTTGGAGAAAATTTTGTCTACTCCATTAATTATGCTCTAGACCTGTGGTCCCTACCCCCCAGGCCACAGACCGGTACTGGTCAGTGACCTGTTAGGACCCGGGCCACAGAGCATCGGCACCTGAGCTCTGCATCCTGTCACATCCCTACCCCTCACTGCATCCTGTCACATCCCTACCCCTCCCTAGCCCTGTCTTTGGAAAAACTGTCTTCCATGAAACCCGGCCCTGGTGCCAAAAAGGTTCCAGTCCATGGCCTGTTAGGACCTGGGCTGCACAGCAGGAGGTGAGCAGTGGGCAAGGCAGCAAAGTCATGAAGCTTTATCTGCATTCACAGCCACTCCGCACTGTTCATATCACGGTCTGAGCACAGCCTCCTGTCCCATTCTCCTCCCCCACCACTGTCCATGGAAAAACTGTCTGCCATGAAACCAGTCTTGATATCCAAAAAGTTGTAGACTGCTGTTCTAGACCTTTACTAAAAATGACCTTTAAATAAACTGGATCTGTTTTAACTATTCCTCTCTCAAGCGTGAATTACTGTTTCACAAGCCAAGAGCGCTGTTACTGGATGTTTGTGTTTTGAATACAGAACAGTGACTCCAGGTCAGGCTGTCCAGTGGAAGTCCCACCTCCACTATTTAACCTCTCTGTGCATCGACTTCCTCATCCGTTAAAACCAAGACAATAAGGGCACCTACCCTCGGGTAGTCATAGCAGAGATTAAAGGAGAAAATACACAGAAAGCACTTAGAGCAGCGGTTCCTGCCTGGTATTGCCATTATCCTGCCTGCCACCATAACTGCTGTCATTACTGTTGTCACACACAGACATCAAGCTACAACACAAGGTGGTGTGTGATGCAAGTTAAGGCCGTGGTGCAAAGTGAGGGAGTGCAGAGATGCACAGTCAACCCCACTAGAGGAAATGGAAAGAGGCTGAGAAATGATGATGGAAGAAGGGGCAGTGGGAGAGGGGGGAAGAGAATGGCGACAGTTCAAGAGCTAGAGGCCTAAATGTTTGTGGCAATCCCAGGAAACGGCAAATACTGGGAGTAGCTGAATGTGGGCATATTTTAGGTGAAGGTGAAGAGACTCCTTGGAGCCCTCAAACAGGGAGTCTTAAATGCCACTCACAAATGTTGCTGGCAATGTGGGAGCCATCAAAGACACTTTGAGCAGAATTATCTTGGTCCCCAGCAGAAGATAACTGGGTGTGGACGGATGGATTGAAAAGGGGGAGCCGACAATTGAGGTGAGGAGGATTAAACAATGGCCAAGGCCCAAGAGGCAAAGGAAAGTGAAAAATCAAGAGCAGGAACAGAAACAATTCTGAGATGGAACATCACCACCATACTGTTGAAGAAAAGCCTTGGACAACTGTCAAACCATTATTCACAGATATTTTGAGTCAGATTTAAATATTAAATTGGCAGCAATAGAATAGAAATAAATTCTGGCAATGGCCTTTCTACAAGTCAGACCTATCCAACTGCCATGAAGTGGCCAACTCTACCTTACACAGCGTTAAATTCTGTCTAAACTTCATATCCACTAAAGAAGCACTCCGGGCCCCATTCACCAAACACGTACTAATACAAACACATTTAGAAACTTGTCAAAAATACAGAAGTCAATAGGCCCAGGGAGTATGCTCACCCTTTATATTGCCATAGCAGCACTGCAACGGGCACTTTACATATTTCACAAGTGTTGCTAAGCTTTAGCTTCCAAATTAAAATGTATGCTGAATCCCTCTGTAAATCTGAGCTTTAAAAATGATGCCTAGTTTGAGGGAATGTGCATTTAATTATGATATCCCTGGGAGCTGTGAATCTCTAGGAAATAGTCCAAAGATCTTTCTTAGTTTGATTTAAGTAATAAATATTCAAAAAGGGTGGGGTAAGTAGAACAATCAATGAAGCCTTGAAGTGAACAATGTGGGGCAAATTTTTGTTGTTTAAAATAACTATCTGCAGATGTAGGGAGAAGAATTAGCAATACCGAATTTCGTTTTCATCATCCAGAGAATCTTAAAACTTATTTGCAAATTTAAACAAGAAACTGGTGTTAAAAGAAAATTAAACCATATATAAATGCTCAGGATCCCTATATTGCTTTCCAGGAGCATCTCAAATTCAGTTTCACCGAAACAGAAAGGGCAAAGGCAGGCAATAATTTCTGTCTAGATACAATTAAGGAGGGGATTATCCTGGTGCTTACCTAAAATGTTTTCATGCCTCAGCATCACAGTGTTGTACAGTTCTGTTTCCCTGAACCACGACTTCTCATCCCGGGAGGAGAAGATCTTCACGGCAACGTTTTCTCCTTGCCAGCTGCCTCTCCACACTTCACCATACCTGCCTTTACCTGGGGAAAGCAAAGTACAGGTGGCACTGAACAGGACGCACACAGAGGCAGCCGCCCGCAGCCCAGAAATGTAGCGCCAGCAACTCTCAATCCCTCCCACTGCTTAGTAGAGAAACTCCGTTGGGAGATACAAATATCACAACTTTTGCTCCTAAAGATATACAAAAATAAGGTAGAAACTGTCCTTCCCATCCCTCCTATTGTGATAACAAATTAAACTGCTAAGTATTCCATTTACATTTAAGTTCCTTGATTGAAAGGTGTAAAATGTGTATAACTTTCATTTGTTTTTATTTGACAGAGAGCCTTACTATGTCGCCCTCGGTAGACTGCTGTGACGTCACAGCTCATAGCAACCTCAAACTCTTCGGCTAAAGCGGTTCCCTTGCCTCAGCCTCCCAAGTAGCTGGGACTACAGGGGCCTGCCACAAGGCCTGGCTATTTTTTTGTTGTAGTTGTCATTGTTGTTTAGCAGGCCCAAGCCCGGTTCGAACCCGCCAACCACGGTGTATGTGGTCGGCACTATACCCCCTGAGCTACACATGTCACTGAGCTGAGTGGCATCTTTGTTTCCATGCCATGGACCCATCTGGGCACTTCCAAAGTTGTCTACATTTCTGAATTTACATATACATTGTTTTCACAAAAGAGACAATTAAGTTTAAGCTATGTGTTCTAAGGATTAAAAAACAAACAAATAGAAAAAACCCCACAAGGCTGTGGAAAGGCAGCCACTGCCAACCCTAAAGGATTTCTTGGCAGAAGACATAATTCAAAAGAGGATTTGCAAAGTCTTTAAACCCGTAATCCCAGAACAGTTCTGATTTCTGACATTGGTCATGGGTATTAGTTAGACAGCCGTGTGATGCCACAGGTGGGCCACGCTGAACAGTCCCCTGCGATTGGAGAAACATGGTGACTTTAACTGTGATCCGATCTGTTGGGTGCTTGGCCTCCTCATGCAGCATCAACACACTCATCAGCCTGTCGACTCCACCCTCCCTCTTGATTCTTCTCTTTAATTATAGGCAGGGATGATCAGGGAGGCTGGGAGGAGGAGGTAATCACCCTGAGACTCAGGGCATCCAGAAGGGGTATAATCAGCGCAGATAACAGTGCAGCAGGAAATGCAACTCGAGGGCAGTCGGTTTCTGCCCAGGCGAGTGGCTGCAGGGACCACACGGCTCCCAACAAGCACCTGTAGCACCACCTGCCCACACAGGCGTACAGCTCCTTGTGGGAACACTAAAGCCACTGAAAACCCAAACGGGAGGGAGAAGCAGGTGTGTCCCAGCAACACACCAGAAACATAATCAAAACCACTAAATCTAGATTCCCTGGCAAGAAACAACGTCCTTATTAAATACCAGCGACTAACCCACAAGGCTGTTAAATGTGGCCAGTGAGTGCGCATGTGGGCCACTGATGTGTCACGCGAGTTCTACTTAGTATGGGAGTCGTTCTACTCATCACAGCAACTGCCTGGCCTTTGTAGCTCAAGATGAGGGCTAGTGCTCACTTACCACAAAACTGGTTACTAGAAAATGATATGCTAACCTTTCCCTGCCTTTGGTTCCATTTTGTGTCTTTATTTCCCTTTGTCCTCTTTTTCTCATTATGAAAGAGAGAAAAATATCCCGAGGAACTGTGGACATAAGTTACCTCAAATCGCCACCCCCCTTTTCTTTTAAAGAAAACGATAGATGGATGGCAAGGTAGATACATAGAATTACAATAGAAATCTTTTCCGATGGCTTTCAAATGCTTTTATGTTGTCAAATGCTTTTTGCAAATGCAATGCTACATGGAAGTCCCCAAAACAAGAGCCGCCCAAAGCCTCGGCCTTGGAGCTCCACAAATGGTGGTTTTCAATAATCATTATCTGGATACGACTCGCCTAGTCCAACTTCCCATGGTTTTGAACCAAAATGATAATGCACTACTATCCATACAACTTACCACATACATTTTTATTCAAAGCTGTACCACATAAGCATACTAACCACAAGCTCCTGAAAAGGCAGTGATTTTATTAAAGCGTTTAGTGCTAACTCGACAAAATGTAATAATTATAATTACACTGTATAAAAAAATGCTGAAGGGCAGCTACAGAACAAGAAATAGTAAATATGTTAAAGGTGTACGAACAGTTTGTCCTTTGGACTCTAGAGCCCATCTCTGGGGACTGGTGTTGCAAGAGCACACTGCTCTGTGAATGGTGAGTGGCTAGGGGAAGTGAGGGGTGGAGAGAAGAAGAGAGGAGGGGGAAGGAGGGGAGAGGGGAGGAGAAGGGACGTGGGAGGGAGAAATGTGCCCCTCTTGGCCTTCCTGCCACTACCCAGATAGCCTTGTTCATAATCAAACAGGATACTAGTTGTACAAGAGGACCATTCTGGTTGTGCATAATGAGCGCATCGGAGGCTTTTTAATCTTTGTTTCTCTATTCACGATCTGCTGTGGAGAAGCAGGAAGGAGGATAACTGTCACAGTCACAGCCGCTGCAGACCAAGAAAACGGCAAAGCCCTTCCTGGGTGCCTGGCATCCCCCTTTCTACTACTGAATTTGGGGGTATCCCCCTTTCCATGAAAACAAGAAGAAAATTCAGATGGTAATAGCCAAGAGGTAGAAGCAGCTTATGATGGCTTGTTACCTCCCAAAAGCAAAAGACTGTACATGAAGAGAGTCCCCCAAATCCACGAGCACCAGGAGAGAGTGCAGAAGTACCATCCACCCATCCCTGCCTGGCATCTGAAGGAGAAATTCACAAAAACTATTACAGGACTTGAAAAAATACTTGCTACATGAAAGTAAAACTAATAAAGGTAAGGACTCTTAAAAATGCATTTTACGCTGTCTTTCTGGAGAGTGATTAAGCAGTGTATCAAATAAGCCATAAAAAATTCACAAATTAGGCACTCCCAATTCCTAGGAATTTATTCTGAGAACTCAAAAGATGCAATGTTTGCAATAGCTGTAAGTGAAACTACCATCCAGTAAGCTATTACATAATCTTTTAAAAGACTTGTAATGCGTACATGAGATGCATGTAAGCTTTAAGCTGAAGAAAGAGTACAAACTTTATATAGAGATGATGATTACAACTACATATAAATATGTTCATCTATGGGGAAAATATGAGAGGACTTAAAAATACATAAAGCTCTTATTTAAATAAAGGAGTTATAAAGATACCTTTACATTAATTACTTTTAAAGGAAAGGGAATAGTGAAAGGGATTCAAGAATTGCAATAAACAACTTCATTGTCCCAAAGTCTACTTACCTCAGGTCATAAAAACCTATAGTAAGGAGCAGCCATATCAATTCACTTTCAAGTACTCTCATCATCCCAAAGAGTTCACTTGCAAGTGAAAGCCTTTGTCTACTCATTCTCTAATCAGTCACAGGCTCCTTTGACAAGAGCTTCTACAAGTTCAGGTGCTCAAATATGAGTCACAGAGAATGGAGACCACATAGCTAACTCATCTTAAAGTGTTTTTGAAAAAGCAATAGGCAAGAAGAAGGAGATTTCCATGTTCCATCCTCCTTCTGAAACCACAGCTAACATTGCGTATCACCCACAAAGAAGGGGAAAAAGAATTACCGACACACTCCAAGAGCGTAATCTGGCGAGCCACTGTTCTCTGTACCAGAAAGGGAAGACCAGAGCCACTTCCTGATGTACACGAATGATCCAGTAAATCCTGAGGTTTAAGAAAAGGAGAAAGAAACCATTAGCTTCCAGTGTGGAGTGTTAACGTGCGTGTCATCGTAACAGTCCTGGACATGTGGCCCATTAGCAGGCATGGACGGCTCCATTAGAAAAAGGATTGGCTTTATTTCTTGGGAAAACTAGAAGCTAGCCCTTCCTCTCATCTATAACACGTCTTCCTGAGGGATAAGTGTCTTTTCCTGTACCCAGACTTCTGGAATAAAATACATAATGAAAGAAGATGAGCAGACGGAGCAGGCAAAGTTTAAGCTGCAAATTAGAAAGTCCAAGAAGCAAAAGGCTGAGCACAAGAGAAGCAGGAGACATAATGGCATAATGGCAGGGGGAACTTACGGGGGGGGGGGGGGGGGGGGGGCAGACTTCCACCACCAACCACAGGAAAAAAAAAACCAAATAAAGGAATGGTGGTAAAAAAAAAAAAAAATAAATGCACAATTTGCCAAAAAACAAAAGCC
>CAUYPK010117173.1:0-10707 GCA_963574355.1 Loris lydekkerianus
CGAATGGATTAATAAATTGTGGTATATGTACACCATGGAATATTATGCAGCCTTAAAGAAAGAAGGAGACTTTACCTCTTTCATGTTTACATGGATGGAGCTGGAACATATTCTTCTTAGTAAAGTATCTCAAGAATGGAAGGAAAAGTACCCAATGTACTCATCCCTACTATGAAACTAATTTAGGGCTTTCACATGAAAGCTATGACCCAGTTACAACCAAAGAATAAGGGGAAGGGAGAAAGGGAGGGGAGGAATGGGGGAGGTTACACCTGCGGTGCATCTTACAAGGGTATATGTGAAACTTGGTAGATGTGGAATGTAGATGTCTTGGCACAATAACTGGGAGAATGCCAGGAAGACTGTGTTGACCAGTGTAATGAAAATGTGTCAAATGGTTTATGAAGCTAGTGTATGATGGCCCATGACCATA
This sequence comes from Loris lydekkerianus, assembly GCA_963574355.1. Classification (NCBI taxonomy): domain Eukaryota; kingdom Metazoa; phylum Chordata; class Mammalia; order Primates; family Lorisidae; genus Loris; species Loris lydekkerianus. The sequence goes on from CAUYPK010117173.1 coordinate 434, forward strand.
TCAATGTACACAGCTATGATTTAATAAAAAAATAAATAATAACAAAAAATACCATGAAGGCTATGTTGAACAGTTTGATTAGAATATTTCAGATTGTATTTGAAACCAGCACACTGTACCCCTTGATTGCACTAATGTACACAGCTATGATTTAACAATTTAAAAAAAAATCTTTATTTACTCAAAAAAAAAAAAAAAATTCCCCTGCCAACTTTATGCCATCTAAAATTTCATAAGCATTAAGTATGTCTTTTTATCTAAGTTATTACAAAAGCAATGTATAGAACAGGGAGAAAGCTTCTTCCTGAGTGAACAATTATTCATTACTGTGATTAGCTGTAATAAATTTACCAATGTATTCTATCATCTAGACCACAAGTCTAGATGGTCATAGCATTAGGAAGAAAATGATAATTTGTTTCCATTGAATACAATACTGAATTTAAAATCTACTAAGTTTATTACATTCCTTGAAAAAATGAGTCTTTTCCAAAACAGAAATGCCTCATCCTAGGTACTCTCAAACCTATCCAACAATTAACTATAAATAAATGCAGTTAATGGCCACTGATACACATGCCAACAACAAAAAAAGAAAAGAAATCATATTTACATATCTCCAGAAACTATAGCATAGATAGTACTCATCCCAATTTATATGACTTCCTTTGTCCAACCCAATACTCAAGGTTCATCAATAGTGGTTCAACAACCCCCCAAAATGAAATACTTAGACACAAAGCTAACAAAATATGAATAAATTCTACAAAACTTGAAACAAAGAATTCAAAGAAGAACTAAATAAAAAGAGATAGTCCATGTTCATGTATAGGAAGACTAGATAATGCCTAGATGCCAGTTTTTCCCAACTTCATCTATACTATTATATAATCCTAGTCAAAAATCTCAGCAAGTTTGTAGATATTGACAAACTGGTTCTAAAGTTCACATGGGAAGTCAATAGATACAGAACAACCAACACAACTTGAAGCAGCGAAGGATGGGGCACTGACACTATTCAATTTAAAGATTTAATATAAAGGTATAGTAATCAAGACAGTGTGATATCAGTGAAAAAAAATAACACAAATAGAGATCAATGCAACAAAAATCACTGACACCATCAAATGCTGGTGAGAACGTGAAGCTACAGAAACTCTCATGCATTCCTAACTGGAATGCAAAATAGTACAGCATTTTGGAAGACAGTCCGGTGTTTTCTTACAAACTAAATATACTCTTACCATCTGATCCAGCCTTCATGCTCCTAGGTATTTATCCAAAAATGTTGAAAATTTCAGTCCACACAAAATCCCCCACACAGATATTTATATCAATTTTACTCATGTGCCAAAACTTGGAGGCAACCAAGATGTCCTTCAGTAGATGAATGGATAAACTGTGAGGTATCCTGACAATGGAATATAATCATCTCTAGGTATCCACAGGAGATTGGTACCAAGACTCCCCCACATATACCAAAATTCTCACATGCTCAAGTCCCTCATATAAAATAGGATGGTAGCCCCTGGATCTAACTGGGCCTGAAGCTAGTATCCCCTGGACTTTCCAGTATATGAACTGATAAATATTCTTTTTTGCTTACGTTAAAAATAAATAAATAAATAAAATAAAATGTATTTGCATATAAACTGTGCATATCCTCCCATATCCTTTAAGTCATCTCTAGCTTCCTGACAATTTCTAATACAATATAAACACCATGTAAGTAGTTGTTATAACAAATTTTTAATTTGCATTATTTATTGTATGATTTTAGGGGAGGGTTTCAATATTTTTGACCCATAGTTGGTTGAATTCATGAGTGCAGAACCCATAGATTCAGCGGGCCATGTGTATTATTCAGCAATATACTTACACTAAGTGAAGGAAGTCAATCTGACAAAGCTACAGACAGTATCATTCCAACTATATGACTTTCTGAAAAAGGCAAAACTATGAACACAGTGAAAAGATCAGTGGTTGCCTGGGGTTGGTATCAGGAGAGAGAAAGGTGAGGAGCACAGAGAACTTGTAGGGCAGTGAAACTACACCACATGATGCTATAATAATGGATATATGTCACTATAGATTTGTCCCAAACTGCATAATGTACAACACCAAGACTTAAGAGTGAACTCTAATGTCAACTATAGACTTTGGATTATTATGCTATGGCAATGTAGGCTCATCAACTGTAACAAATGTACTACTATGATGGGGAATATTGATATGGGGGAGGCTGAGCATGTATGAAGGTAGAGTATATGGGAAATACCTGTACCTTCCTTCTAATTTTGCTATGACTCCAAAACTGCTCTAAAAAAACCTTTTAAAAGAACAGTGAACACTATTTGCATAACAGGCATACTTACAACACTGACTCAGCATTACAAAAGCCATCCAGATAACTAAAAACATTTGTACACCTACAATATTTTGAAATAAAATAAAATCTATGCTAAGAAAAAAAAAAAGAAAAGAAAAAGAAAGGAAGAATGGTTGTAGCAAGCTCCACCAGCAGGATGTGATAATCAATAATTGCTATCATTGCTTTAAGAAAAAGTAACTAACTTACCCAGATGGAACTTTTCTTGATGCTTTAACCGTGCAAACCGTGATTTGAAATGTTCCTCACAATAGGTACACTTAAAAGGTTTATCTTGAGAATGTAGAATCATATGTTCCTCCAAGTGTGGTCTTCGAGTAAAAGATTTCTTACAAATCTACAAATAATTGCACACAAAATATAAGGGAACCTGAATTAAAAACTACAATACAAAGCTCATAATGAGGAAAAATTACATACAAATCCAAGGGAAATTTTTCCTAATAGAAAACTTAAAAAAGTAAAATTAAATTCTAATTGTGCAGAAAAAAATGCCCTAGAGAAATTATAGTAAGAAATTATTTTAAATTAGTACAAAAGTTAGCTAAGTTTCAACTCTATATTTCTAATCAGGGTATAAAATAATCTTACTATCTTAATTCTAGTCAGAATTTCCATATCTATGCAATACATATTTTAAGGCTCTTACATGGCAAGAACAAAAGGTTTTATTATTGTTGCCATATAGTTAATAAAGAATAAGAAACAGCAAAAAATCAGTTCAAAATTATTTATGAAATGGGCAGAAGAAAAACACAACTTTTAAGGAAATTTGACATACATCATGTTTTTAAAAAGATGGGATATGCTACCACAATAACAACAATAACAACAATACAACAAGTATTTTAGAAACAATGCTAAGTAACTCACAGATTATTTTACTCATTTCTCATAATAGCCTATGAGGTAGAAAAAATTATTATCATTTTATAGCTGAGGATGATGAAACTTAGTAAGAAGAAGACATCATCTTTCAGAGACTCAAGTGCTATAATTAATAATTAACTTCTATTTCTAGAAGCTGAAATCAGAGAAATGGTAAGAATTTTGAATCTTTGGAGTAAAGAAGAAAAAATTGACAGCTGGTGACTCTTTTAAATAAGATTTACCAAAAGACTGAAAAAATACTTTAGAGGTATACTAGAATAAAAGAGGTACACACGTTCTTTACTACTACTCTCACTGAAAAATAGAGACTAATTTTCCCCCTTAAATCTACCTAGGTTGTAGTGACTTGTTTGACCAAAATATGGAAGAACTAGTGTTCTAGGACTTTTGAAGTTAGGCCATAAAAAGTCTTATAGCTTCTATTATACTTAGGCTTTTTATAGCACACACTCACTCTTGGAATATACCTGCTATGCTAAAAGGAGGCTGACGTAGCCTCATAAAAACACCACAATGGAGAAGAACTGAGGTTCCTGGTCAAAACATCTACCAATACCAAGTCATCAGCCATGTGAGTGAGCCACTCTGGAAGTGTCCCCAGGTAAGACTAGACCATCTATTAGCTAAAAACAACTGAGTGAATTCAGTTGACACCATATGGAACACAATGACTTAGCAAATCACTGCCTCAAATTTGGATTCCTGACACAAAAAGATGAGACATATCAAAATGGTTGTTTAAGGCCACTAAATATTTAGAGGTGGTTTATTATGTAGCAACAGATACCTAGAAATGAGTAGGAAATTATAACATTTTACACCTTGTACAACATTAATGTCACAGTTTATATACACAACTATACATACATGGCATAGTGATTACAATAAAAATAAAAACTAGGATTTCCATTTCTTAATCTATCATCTAAACACTAAATTACCATGGTTAATCATGGTTAATTTACAAAAAAAATACTAGAACAACTTTGTATAAAAGAAAGAGTCTATAAGCAAGATAAACTAAATTATATTACTTTAAAACCTTACCTTAACACAATAAGAAAACGTGGTGAAGGCTATGTTAACCAGTTTGATGAAAGTATTTCAAATCGTATATAAAACCAGCACATTATACTCCATAATTGCATTAATGTACACAGCTATTTAAAAAATTAAAAAATGATACATAAAAAAAAAAACAAAAACACCTAATTACCTTACTTTCCCAAAAGCCAACATTACATTTACTTTGGTTTTCTAATACAAATTAAAAACTCTTACATCACATTTCCAACTTTCACTCTTAGTCTTCTTAATGGAAATAAATTCTTGTGCATTTTCTGGATGAAATCTACTTGAGACAAACAAAAAGTTTATTAGAAGATTGAATTAGCTAAATAAATATTCCATAAGAATCTGTTGACAGTAATTATCAGAATCAGGTAATGATTCCTTTCATAAAGAGACAGGGACATGTAAACTCCTTAAAAATAAAGATATCATTATCATTTTAATAAATTTGTATGTATACCTGAATTTATGCAGAAATAGTTAAAGAAAAGTCTAAGTATCTTTTACATACATTCAGGAACATAGCTATTTACAGATAATCTGCCAAGATAATTCACCAGATATTTTTAAGCCCAGATTTTGGAAAATTTAATTGTTTAGAGTTAAATATACAACCCTGTACTAAATATTCTTTATCTCAGATATATTACATGTCAAAAGACAAGTTGAGTATGAGAAATAAATTTCCTAGAGTTCTAAAACCATTTACCTCTGAGGACATCCTTGCCAAATCCCAAGACAGGAAATAGGATAATGGAAATGCTGTATCTTTAACTTCCATATTACAGACTATATTCTAGTTTTAATATCAAAAACTTCATCTCAATAGCATGAATTAAAAATATAAACAAATCAACATTTCTTGATCTTTTCTTAATTAATTCGTAGTCTCTGCAAAATGTTAAGCAGTAAAATAACTGGAGACAAGCACTCCTTTAGCTTTCTAAATATTTAAATTAGAAGGTACAATAATGTATATTATGGAAGCAAGATAATACTTGCCTCTTAACATGCTTGGCTAAAGTCTTCTTGCTTGCATGAAGTTTATTACAATAAGGGCACTTGTGCTCCTTCTTATGAAATTCTGTTTCATTACTGTGCTTCTTTCTGTGAACAGTTAGGTTAGACTTTGTTGAATAGCGCTGATGACAAATATCACACTCAAAGGGCTTCTCACCTGTGTGAACACGGGTGTGGCTCTCATATTTCCCTATAAAAAGAGAAAAATTAGAAATTAAATTCAGTACATGTGCTATAAAATGATTGAATTTTGACAGTGGAATAAAATCTCTTGACTTAGCTAATTTAACATGCACATCCAAATCTACATACAAAACAAAAAGTTTATCTAAATCTCTACCTCTGATAAACCTTAAAGACTTACTGCTTTGAGCTTACTGCTCAAAGTATACTTTTCCAAAACACTTGGGTCATTTAAAAAATAATTATTCATATTCACACATTTTAAAAATCATGATGGTTAGAAAATTATCTGAAAACTGTTAGCAAATTCTCTGAATTTAAAATTTTAAAATATATTTTTAAAATTTGATATTAATCCTTAGCAAGAGATCTACCGTATATACTCGAGTATAAGCCGAGTTTTTTCGGCACAAAATTTGTGCCCAAAAACCTGAACTTGGCACAAAAAACTCGGCTTATACTCGAGTATATACGGTATTCTTCATTTAAGGTTATTTTCATACTTTACTCTCATTATGTATGTCCCTAGATTCATGTACCTGGCTATGAATCCTGGCTCTTTAAATAAAAGACTACATGACATTGAATAGATAACCTCTCTATGCTTCAAATTTTCCACATCTGAAAAATTATATTTACTGTAGAGGACTTTTGCAAAAACAAATAAATACATACACATAAAGCACTTAGAATGGTGTCTGACTTAAGTTGTAAATGAGTGGTGTCTTTTATTAATACTGTGTAATCTGTGTACTGTGAATGTGCACATGTACTAGCTTAAAGTAGAAATTTCAATGAAGACTACTTCCAAGCGAAAGGCAATAAAAATAGAAAACACATCAATATGAAGACTAATTTTCAATTAAATGCTTAGCTTTGCTCTCCCTTGAAAAATAAATGTATAAATAAATTTTTCTTCAGGCAAAAGCCAATGTGAAAGGATAGCATTTCAGTCATGCACTTTAAAAAGGGTTACATACTATATCGTGAAAGTGAGAAAAAAAAATCTCAAATATTCCAAGGCCACTGAGGAAAAGAGATAATCATAATTTTTGTCTACTAAATAGATAGATTCACCAATTTATTAGATATATTTATTCTATATATGATTGTATTTAATACATTGTACTTCTCACATAGAAGAAACTGAAGAAAGGAAATTAAGGTATTTTCTTAAAAGTAGGGAGAAGGATATCCATCATAAGCAAAGAAAAACAAAAGTATGATGAAAAACCTATTAGAAATTTATATCCAGACCACAGTAATAGTCTATGTATATTTTACAAATTACAGTCAGAAAACTCATGTTTGGGTACCTCCTAAATTAACTATGTGATCTTAATTAACCTAATAACTTAACCTCTCTGTACCTGAGTCAGTAACACTTCAAGGGGTAGTGAGAAATACATGAGTTAATAGGTACACAACATATAATATACTCCAGCACACAGTAAGAATTAACAACTATTAGCCATTGTTATCATATGGATTAATGGTCACAATACAAATATGTAAGTATACCTCAAATATACATAAGGGCAAGTCTGATTTATCAATATCCTTATAACAGATCAAACTGGCATTGTAGCCTTCTGACATTAGAAGGACTTGCCTTTTCCCCTTGCCACTGCTAAAACCACCTAGTATATCAGTTTCCTCTCTACCACTGCTAAGGCATATCTGACCATCTATTTACACAAGAATATACACAGCCTACCATTACCACTTTCCCTGCTGGGTTCAAAGGATTAGATCTAATTAATACTAGGAAAAGATAGAGATCACTATACAGAATTTAAAAAAAAAAAAGGTTTTTTTGATTGTGAAAGTTTTCACATTTCATTTTTTTAACTCACGTTTTAAATCATGTAAATAATTTACACTCATGGTTACAAAACATGTAAACAAATCAAAATTACACAGTCTGATTTTAAAATGATTAAATTTATAAGTGATCTTTGGAATAGGCCTCTTCTTACCTAGGGATTGACTGTGCATGTTTAGCACAAATTCCTAAGATTGAAAAATAACTCATCAACCTTCAAATGTTCAAATCTCTTCATTTTTATTCCCAAGTAAATAGGAACAGTAACTTAATAAAGATCTTAAAGTATAAAAAAAATTTGTTGCCAAATTCTTTATTTTCTATGAAAATGCGTTTTCTTCAAAGATGTTAAAAATAGCAATTAGTAGTGTTTTCCCTGTGTTTAAAGTCAGGAATTCTTTTCTTTTTGCTTGGAAATGAAAATTAAATGTAGCTGAATATTAAAGTCAATGAAATGGCAGTTAAATTAAAAATTAAAACTATTCTACTGGCTGAAGGCGGTGGCTCATGCATTCTGGGAGGCCAATGCCAGTGTACTGCTTGAGCTCAGGATTTTGAAAACAACCTGAGCAAGACCGAGATCCTGTTTCTGCAGAAAATAGGAAAACTAGCCAGGCATTGTAGCACTTGCCTGTAGTCCCAGCTACTTGGTAGGCTGAGACAAGAAAATCGTTTAAATCTAGGAGTTGAGGTTGCTGTGAGCTATGATAACACCAGGGCACTCTACCCAAGGTGACAGAGTGAGACTCAAGACTTAGTCGCAAAAAAAAAAAACAAAAAAAAACTTAATAAACTTTCCTGTATCTACAGACTAGGAGCCTTAAAAAGATTTAAGCAAGAAAAAGAAATAAGAAAGTTTGGAAATTTAAACTAAAATATAATTAGGTAAACCTAATAATTTTTTCAAAACCATTTCAAATAAATAACCAAAGTCAAAGACACCAATGAAAATAAAAAAAGATGGAGACTATTCATCTTTTGTACTAACTTGAATGGAGGTGCAACACATTCTTCTTAGTAAAGCATCACAAGAATGGAGAAGCAAGAATCCAATGTACTCAATTTTGATATGAGGACAATTAATGACCTAGTACATGGGGAGGGGAGAGAAAGGGAGAGCAGAGAGAAGGAAAGAGGGAGTTGGGGGGCACGGTGTTTGACATACCTCTTGGGGGAGGAACACATTTATAAGAGGGACTTTGCCTGACAAATGCAATTAGTATAACCTGCATCTTTATATCCTCAATGAATCCCCAACAATAAAAAAAAATATATAGGAATTTAAATAAATCAAACAATTTTTAAGTTGTTAATTCAGATTTCATAGGAATTAAAGGATTTGTACTTTTCTCTTCATGGATTTGAATTTCTAAACAAGAACAGGATATATAACTGATTAAGAAATGCTGGACCCAGAAGAACTAGGTAGAACTTCAGGTGCTTATGAGAAAATAAATTTTCATGTTCAAATAAATGTCATGTTTAAATCAATTGGAAAGGATATAGGAAGGGTACTCCTCAGCAGAAAATCAACATCTACAGCTTTTCTTTACTTTTATGAGGTAGTGGATTCAAATATAATGTATAAACCAAAATACTCATTTCAAATTTATAATACCAAAGTTTCCATTAAAAAACAGTATTCCTTCACAGAATATTAAACTACACTCAAGCATTCTTGATTGCCAAGAAATACATAACATTATGAAATTTAATAACAGCATTTTTCTGAACTGAATCCCAACATGAACTGTGTCTCAAATCAGGAGTCATAAAGTAAAGCTATTTTCATATAAACAGATTAGATCTTGTGCTGAATGTATTCCCTCACATCGGTCATGACAAATTACTACTGTCAAATTTTGTATGCAGTTTTTACAAAAAGAAACATCACCAAATTGGTTCATTATGTACCTGATACTGCCAAATCTTAAATTGTATCTTGTAATATTCATATAGCATCCCCTAAATAATACATAATTAAAATATTTAGCCTCAAAGTAGAGAAATGTATCCTTGTTGTTAACTCTTCTCTACTAAAAAACCCAGTGGAATTTGTGTCAGGATGGACTAGTGAGTCACTTTCAAAAAAATAAATAAATAAAACATTTTCTACCTCTAGAAGAGATTGGGAATTTAATAGAAAGACAATAGTTCTCTATAGAAATAATACCCAAATATCCTCTTTCACCCCATCTGTCATCTCCTTATTTTTGCCTTTTTACCCACGAGGGTTTTGCTATAAGGGAAAAGGTCAAAGGACTCTTATTTTCATGAGAATTTGCTAAGAGGACAGCTGGTAGCTTAAAGAAAAACATAACTGGATCAGGAGTTTACTCCAAGCAACTATCAAATACATCAAAAAGAATAAAAGATCCAAAGTAATGGAATCAAATTAGTAGATGACAATTATGGAGCTAAGGATTCCAGCAGAAGGTCTCAAACTTATTCATATCTCATAAACCCACTTTAAGGCATCCAAGTTAGAAGCTTAGGAAGGGTGCCTAACTGGCTTCTTAGAAGCCCAAAATCAAATCAGACACCAATCTTTCAATTTAACCCAAGCAAACAGGTACTTACTTGAAATGACCTGAGATACTACAAAAGATACTAACTAAAATAAAATACATAACCTTCAGGCTCATAATCTACTAAAATAAACAGCAACCAAAAATCTGGGGTGATGGGTTGGGCCACATCTATGGTGCACATTTTTATCTATAATAATAATAATAATAATAATGCAAAAAAAGTAAAAAAAAAAAAAAAAACATTTGGGTTTCGGCAAGAGACTTTAAATACTTGCCTCAACAAGAAGGGGATTAGTCCTATTAACTGCCAAAAAAGGGAGGCATCTGTTTATTTTTACAGGAGAAGTGCTACTTTTATGCCAAC
>CAUYPK010117174.1:0-33204 GCA_963574355.1 Loris lydekkerianus
AGATTGTGTGTGTTGTGTGCTCTAAACCGCCACAGCTCTCTTGTGAGTGTGTCAAAGTGAGACTCTCTCTCTCTCTCTCTCTCTCTCTCTCTATATATATATATATATATATATATATATATATATATATATATATATATATATATCACTGTATATAAGACTGTAAACCTTAAGTTACACCAAGACTTTTTATTTCAATACATCATACAGAATTCACTCTTGTTCCCTCCATTTGTATATTTGCTACTCTCTTTCATAAGTCACAAAATTGACTTCCATTATCTTTAGAATATTTACTTACTTGATTAAGCCTCCTACATGTAAACAATTTCTCCACACTTTAGACATCCTTGCCATAGCTGCTGCAGCTCCAGCATCCCATGACCTACTGCACAAATGATGGACTGTGCTGGATTGAGGTTGTCACCACCAGATACCAAAGATGGATGCTCAACCCCAAGTGGACCTGAGCTCTGTACCCGGCAGCTGCTACCTCTGCCCCGATGCACATGCATTTTTCATTTTATTTGTGTCATGACACGTGTCACCAGCAGCCCTGCCCCACCAACATGAGGTCACATTTGCAGGTGTGTTTTTCCAACCGTACTTCCCCTCTGTGAGATCCACCGTCTACAACTTTTTTTTGGCTTCATCGCAGCCTGCAATTTCCCTTCTCACCCTCCATCCTACACCCTCCTCACTCTGTTTGGCTTTGATGCTTCGCACCAGGACATTGCTGCCTCCAGTCCCCTCCACACTAACACACAGGTCACTACGTTTCATAAGCTCCATATCAGAATTTGGGCAGTAGTAGTAGGGAGTCAAGTTGAAAAGTCTCTCTCTAGTCCTCACTTTCACTTTTATGACTATGAAGAAGATATTCTTGAAATTCCATCTCTGGTTAATTCCTGAATCTAATTTTGGAATGTCCAGAACATCATCATGAAGATAAAAAAAAAAAAATATTCAAACATTTTTAAAAGACCAAAAATAAAGCTAAAAAGGAAGGGACACTCTTAATATTATTTTGAAATTACTTTTTAAAATATGTCATAACTTCTTTGCTTACACATAGTCCCCAGGCATTGTTAATGCTCATGAATGCTAATTAACACCAAACTGCTTAGTATAATGTTTTTCTAGCAAGCAGCCTCAAAATGTCCCATTATCGTGATTAAATATTTATTGAATTTGAAGTGTGTCCTCAACTCGATAAAGAAGGTATAAGAAAAATTACTACTTTAAACACATTCTTGTGCTCAGAACTGCATCAAGGCAAGATATGTACTGGGATTTTCCCTTCGTATTCTATTATAATTTATTTGTATTTGTGAATCATCTGCTTATTGAGCAAACAAATCCAAATATAAAGGAGTGTTTATTACAAAAACCCGTCTGGAGAGAACTTTGACAGTATCCACCACTTATGTAAACTAAGCCCATATCCTTTGATCTCTTTTATGGGAGTCTTCTGTGTTACTTAAAATAGTTCAATTCCCTCTTGTTTTTTGTATGGCGGATAGTTACATGTTTATTTATAAATGTAAGATAATTTTATTTCTGTAATATTAGTTATGATTATAAATTGTAAGCAACAAGCACCAGGCTAGAGAGATGTAGCCAGTAAAGTGTTTTGGATTTCATTCATTTTTCTATTTTCCCAGCACACAATATTGTTCTTTTACCTTATAACAAAAGATATTTTAATGAGCATAGATAACGTCAACATAATATGATGATGTGTGATATATTGAAATATGATGATATAAATTCTTCCAATATATCACAGAGATGATTCCTCTGTAATCTTGGTTGCAGCAGAGAACTCATCAGTGACTTTTATTATTGATCTTGAAGGTAGTATCACTTTTACTTTCCAAGATTTTCATTTTGAACATGGTCCCTGTGATTTAGATTTGTTACCGTTTACTTTTTTGTGGTTACCCTGAGATTCTCATATCCGTATATTGAGTGCTACATCACTTTTGGAAAATCCTGAATAATATTCTATTTATAAATTGCTCATGTCTTCTTTCTCTCTATATTTCTCTGGACACCAAACAATCATTAAACCTTTTCACTCAACTCTATGTTACTACCTTGTTTTACATATTATAATTTTTATCTGCAGATTATAATCTTGATTGATTTGCACATATTTTATCTTCAATTTTGTCTTCTCCACCAAAAAAGACTCCAAACTAAAATGTACTGACCTTTTCAAGGAATTATTCTGCCTGATTGTCTATTTTCAATTCCTACTGCAACTCTTGCCAGTTCTTAACCCCCTCACACTTCCATTTCACCCTTATGTGCCTTGTATCTTCCAGCACATAATGGATAAATCCTTTTTTCAGAGTGTTTTTATGTAAATATGCCCTTTCATCCAGATACAGTTTTACAAATTCAAGTGTATATGTGGTATTTTACTTGTATGATCCTCATAGCACCTTACAAAAAAGTTTTATTTGATAATGCATTACATATGATAAACTTTTTCTTTTAACTTTGAGGACAAAAGTATTTTGAGTCACGAGTTGAAAAGAGTTCCAGTATTTTAATGGAAAAGAATTTGAGTAAATGCATTGTTGGAAAGTATTTAAAATGTAATTATAGAATTTTGAAAATATGTAATATTTAAGCATTTACATAAAATGATATACATTATAAATCATAGGAAGTTGTGCTAAAACTTGAAAAATTAAATAAATATGCATTTATTTCTAGACATTTCTAGAAATATTTACTTTAGAAGTAATTAAAAAACAGAGACTAGGATATACATTTTAACGTTTAGTCCATTTTTAGTTCTTAACTGATATAAATTCTTATGAGGTCAAAAACAAGGACTGGATTTTATATGCAGCCATTTTTTTTTTTTAAACCAATATATCATAACATCCTCCAGGTTTAATACTCTATGTAAAGTTTGTTTGTTTGTTTGGGGTTTATTTTTCCTACACCTTTGCATTCCACAATTCGCAGATGGGTGCAAATAAGTTTAGAATAAGTTTAATGTCTTTTATATTTGCCTAGATTTTTAATAGATGCATTTTAATTTTTGATAAAGTATTTATGTATTTAATCATTTAGCAAAATGTATTAAATGTATTTATTATAATACAAAAGTATGTTTAATAACTATTAATTATTCCAATATAATCAACAGATGGTACAATATATACTTGAAGAAACTAGGACACAAAAACATTGTTTTATAATGCACAAAAATAGCAAAACATTAACACGATAATAACAGCAAACAATGGCCATAGTTGATATCCTAGAGTTTTAAAAGGGAAAAACATATATATGAGCTCACTTGATGATTTTATTATCTATTTTAGGTTACATAAAATAATCAAAGTGTTTTTGTTTATATACTTTTTTGAGTGTGATACTTCTTGAAGCAATATCCAACTTGAAGTCCAGGCTTCCTCTCGCATGTCTCACGGTGGAACATGGTTTCTCTCCTCCCACCTTGCTCGTTTCTTCTGCTGCAAACCATGCAATCCTTTGTTGATTTTTTCATTTTCATTATAAAATGCATTTTCCCATTCAGCTTTTCCTCAGTGTCGAAGATGATGGTCTTCTCTTTCTTATATGTCTGTCCCTCACATTGGTCACAAGCTGAGTGATTTCTCCTGTAAGAAAGGTGTCTGGACTTTTTCTCCACTCCCTTTCTTTTCTAATAAGTAAAGAATGTAGCTGTACACAACTGCAACCTCCATCAGCCAGACGATTAATTATTTCCACCACTTGTAGGACCTCCTGGTCAATCTGTAACATCCATAATACTGATCAGCTCTGTCCATTTTCCCCATGAACTTCGTGTATTCTAAAATAACTGTCGGTGTTTCAAATCAAGAAGGCTGTTTCTTCCTATAGCTAGTGATTACCTCTTTGAAGGCTAAAGAATGTACTCAGCATTGTTACTAACCTCTTGTCATGGAATGAGAGGCACAAAAAAGAGTGTCAGACATAAGTCTGACATTGGAGCTGAACAGGAAAACAGTTATGTCAGATGAGTGGTGACACTGATTGGAAAGGTTTACACAGTCAATATGCTGCACTTTATAATACTTGTCTCTTGACATCATACTTCAGGAAGGCCACAGGTGTGTATGCAACCCAAAGATTTAGCCTATATTTAAGTCATGCTATTATTGTAGCATTCTGATCATCTTTGCACATACGGCCATTGCTATCCTGAAAGCACAATGAAAACATTATCTTTTTCATTAGCCACATGATCAGTTCCAAACTATCTACAAGGTTAGGGACAAATCAGAAGAAAAGCTGCTTAAAACATTTCCATGAGAATAAATTTTGATATCTATCAAGGCTTTCATATAGAAGCCTAGCTCTTATCAGCTACTACAGAGGCTGGGAAGATATCTTATTATTGTTGAAGGCAAATAAAGATTTCCCAGAGATTTTGCCAGTCTTTCCTTCAATGGCCCTGAAACCCTTATCAGTAGATTCATGTTTATGGGTTTCTCTCCTGTTTTAAATGAACTTAACGCCACCTTCAGAAGTTCCATTACAACTTATGCCCCTCTTAAATCAGATTCTATACAGAATCTTCTAATTATTTGTTATTACATGCTTTTGTGGGAAACCTTACCCATTCTGATGGCTGCAACAGTTAGCTTGTCTCTGATGAATCATAAAACTGGTCTCCAATCCTAGCCTTTCTCTAATGAAGCAATCTTGCATTCCCAATTGCTTCCCGAACATCTCCTCCGAACTGCACTACAGACACGGGAGAATTAACACATTCCAAATAATATATATTCTTTTTATTCCGGTTATATTTTCTTGCTGTGTGCTTTCTGTCAGTTGTGTTACTGTCTTTACCAAAACTCAATTTTATAATCACACATATACGTAGTGCCAAACATCAAATCTTTCTTAATATAATTAAAAGTAGCCTCTTATTTTGTCATCCAATGAATGACAAAATATTCCTGTTCTTCATGTTATATGTAATTCTGGAGTCCTTGCTATGAAGTTTATTAAAATATAGTATTTCCACTGATCTATCTTCCGCACATTTCTATCATCTCTGATTTCTTCTAAAGATGCCACTTAATTTAACCTTTTAAGACGCAGTTACAAACACCTGCTGCCAAAATTTTTTATAAGTAAAAATGGAAAATTTTTATTAATGAATTGTTAGAATAAAAACAAATCAAGAAATATTCATAATAAATTGATATGGATAATTAGCTAAGTATTAATCTATGATTCACATATTTTAAGATATTAATGTTATTATTATTATTTTTTGGAGTGTTCAGGGAACACTTCAACAATTTTATTTTTATTTTTTATTACAGATTAATGATTATTACATTAATTTATTACGGATTAATTTTATTACATGATTAGACTACATTGTTTGTGTTGGTTAGGTAAAGTTCAACATCACCTTGCTTTTTACCAGAAACACATGTATCAGGCCGGGCGCTGTGGCTCACGCCTGTAATCCAAGGCTGGTGGACTCTGAGCTCACACTTGGAGACCAGCCTCCTGCCAGAGCAAGATCTTGTCTCTAAAAATAGTCAGTGTTGTGGTGAGCACCCAGACACCTCCCAGCTACTTGGGAGGCTGAGGCAAGAGAATTGCTTAAGCCCAAGAGTTTGAGGTTGCTGTGAGCTGTGACGCCACGGCACTCTACTGAGGGCGACAAAGTGAGACTCTGTCTCCAAAAAGACAAAACAAAACAAAACAGAGAGAAAGAAAGAAAAAAAAAAGCCCATATATTTGAGGCCAAAATCTATATAATAGTATAAATAATGTAATAGTTTTCTATATAAGCACAATTTTGGGCTCACATATTTTATACCTACTTATAATAAACACTATTATGTAACCACCTACTCTTTAAAATGAAATATGATTTTATCATTTTCTTATATTAGTATTACCCTGCCCCTAGCATAGAGCACATATAATCAGAAAACACCGAAGAGAACCTTATTTCATGGTAATATGAAGAACGTTGTGAAGTATAAAAACTTATTTTTTGAGAAGCACACACACAGATGTAAGATAAAACGATAGACAAAGAAAATTTATTCCCTGGGTAATCACATTTTCTCCATCTGCTGCATTATATTATAAACCTTCTTAATTTGTTTTTCAAATGCTAGCTAACAGCTGGCCTAAAGGTTTTCATATTTTTTTGGCATGGTCCAAAATTTGTATGTTGCCTTTTAAAATGTATTCTGTTTGAAATAATAAAAATAAAACCATCCGATGTTCAGCTGTAGTAAAAATTGTGTATATTATGTCACAAATAGGTGTTATTTTTTATTTTTTTATAGTTTTTCTAGATTAATATGATAAAACACCAACTTGTTATTGTATTTTCATACAGCCTCTAAATAAAACTAAATTAAAATACATAGTTGGCATACCATTCATGTAACATTCTGTTGAATTTCCATCATCCAATTAATATTAGCAATATTTCAAACTTCATAAACATTTGAAAAGCATTATTTTGTCAATCTAAGAATTATTTTTAAGATTTTTTTTCTCCAACATTAAGACCTGAAATAATACATGCCTCAATGTGTTTTTTAATATTTCTTTGCCTTTTTAAAACATCTGATCTTAGCAAAATATTAAAAGTGTTTTATTAAGAGTATAAAAAATAATATAGTAATTTGTAGATATTTGTTAGAAATGCCTTTCCTAGATTTTTGAATACATGTGAAATAAATAATAATTTTATAAAGTGTGGTAGTTAATTGCAAGTTGAGCAGATGCCATGATTCTGGAAACTGTCAAAGCTACTTCAGTGGAACATGTTGCAGTTAATTATTCCCAATTCTAATAATTAATGTATCCTATGTAAAACCTATATTTTTCACAAAATGTTGTAGCATTTGTCACACTCCTTGAAAATAGTTTGAATAAGCGTTTGTTAGATATAAAAATAGATGACACATAATTTTACTTCTTGGATGTTCTAAAAGTAAGTGGTCTTGGAAACCAAATTTGCTAGAGAGTCAAGTTTTATGAAACTCACTGTTGGAATAACTGACCCTGAAAGTGGACCGTAGGACACTACCACATGTTATCGCACAGGCTGTTTCTCCAACTTAGGACACTTTATCGGGGTTTGAGAAAGGAGGATCCGATGCAGAGGCAACGGGGGTTAAGTCAACGTACAGACCAAGGTGATACACAAATTTTCTTTTTTTACTTGAGACACGTTTAGGTAAGGTTTATCACAGTAGCGCCGTTTGGTTCTCAGTCATGCCGTAGTCTCTTTTTCCTTCTGCAGCTTCTGCTGCTCCTAATTATTCCTGTTTACAAGGCTGAGCTGGGGTTGCCCCCCTCTCCCAGCAGTGCCATTATTATTAACTAAACAGTTCTCTATTTTTCAAAGCTGCTACTTTACATACATAGATTCAACAATTTAAATAAAATTGTTTTCCTCCTGTGCTTTTTGTGTAATGGTTTCTACCCATTACTGATTAATTCAAGAATAGATTTTCCTATCTCCCTGGGCTATTATTTTAGCCTGTATTCGTGAGTTTTTTAATCAAATGTTTCTCTGTGATCCCTTTTGCACTTTCCAGTTCTGGCATTTCAGAAAAGAGATTTAGCATCAGTCAATATGCTTTAAAAGTCAATATCTGTAAGCCTTACACTGACACAGGATCTTAGTTTAACGTGCTAAGAAGCTGGGGCCAGTGCAGTGCTTAAATATTTAAAGCATCTAGATTATCCGGATGTCTGGATTTCAAGGCAGATATCATAGAGTTTATGGCTTACCTGGGAAAAGTGAAAAAATAAAAATATAGTAAAATTAGGAGCCATATGCAAAACAGGGGAAAAGGCTCACTTCTTAGTGTCAAGGTAAACATCTAGAATATTACACAATGAGACTTTAAATCTCTAAGACACTAAAGTTAGCTGGAATGTAGGTGAAAATAATTATGCCTGCTCCAAATTTTACTTTTCCTGTTTAGGTAGATTATGGTCTCCGACCTGAGATCACCATTACGTTAAGCATTCAATAAGATACGCCATCTATTAAATATCTTAAAAACTGGCATCTTAATGTCAAGAAAGAAATACTTCAAGAAATGAAAAGAATGAATCATTGTGTTGCATGTTGTAAAGAATATCTTTTAGGATTTTAAAGTAGGAGGCTTTCGTTAATCTCAGTAAAATAATTTTTATTAAGTAGGGAAGACACAACCTAAATTTAACAGATTGAAAGTGAAGAGCTGATAACTGAGGAATGAGCACAGACCACTCTTTCTGAAGACGTAAATGTAAAGACAGAAAGGAAGTTATGCGACAGAGAAAGATATTTTTGGATCAAAGAAAAAAGTTCAGAGAAAAGGAAATGTTAGTGAAATAACACCTTAAGAGATGGACTAATTTCTTGTGGCATAAAAGAGACAGTAGGATCCTTGATGCAAGTGGTACTTATAATTAACTTTTATCTGAGGTCATATTCTCTGGAAGCAAAAACATAAGGTAAGGATTTATGTGAAAGTGATTTGGTAAGGAAATGTTCTTAGGGAAATTGTTACGGGAGTAAACGAAATATGATAGAAGAAAGTTCAACAAGGTTATGATTTCAAGTGAATTACCAGCCTTATCCTAATTGTGAAAAGCAACTCCGGAATGAAAATTCCAACTCAGAACATCACTTACTTCTGGAAAAGGAGCTGGGCTTTCAATCTCCTGTATCAGTAAATCATTGCCTAAAGACAACCTTGTGAGGACATAATGTCCTACAGGAAAACATTGCCTGTAGGTCATAGTTTCAGAGTCTTATGCTAAAAGCACGCACAGAGAAGAAACAGGAATCTGAGAGGATCTGGTGTGCAGGAAACTGGCAGTGACAGCTTTTTCCTTTTTTTCCAGGGCACAATGACAGAGTTCAGCTTAAGTGTTTTAGGACTGAAAAAATTTTACACAATTAGTTTCTGGTGGTTTTTGTTTCCTCCTGGAGGTAGGGTGTAACTTTCCTGCTACAGTCAGTGTGACTTAAATATTTTAAGAAGATCAGATGAAAGACTTGATAGTAAAATATCAGAGAAGGAGGCTCTTAACTGACATGCGCACAGGTGCGTGCACACACACACTGAGTGGCCTTCTTTAGGAAAATTATAAAATCCGAACCTTGCAAGAAAATTCATAAATAAGACTTTATCAATACAATAAGACAGGGCCCCCTTCATGAGGATATCACACTGAAGGGAAATAAAAGAATAATTAATATAAGTTTGGAAATCTAATCTGTTAATTTTTAATAAAAATATAGCTATTACATAGCTGACACATCTCTTTAAGGTGAAAATATCTATTAACGTTTCTCCTTTCTTCCATATCTGCAGAGAAGGCCAGTATTAATTAGAATGCTAAAAGTGGTCAGACGGTCTTGCAGACGGATTTAGAATACTTAAAGTTCTCAGTTGGCTATTGCTAATGATTATCCCTAAGGTTTTCCTTTCACTTTTTATCCATGGGTAACCAACTCTTTCCAAACTTCTGGGTGTCACTCATCACTGACATTTATAATATATTCAATTAGGTTTCACTCAATTTCATCCCAGCAGGTGACTTTCTGTCCCTTTGAGCTGACTTTGAATAACTGTATCCTGACTCATATTGGTTTTTGAAGTTTAATTCAGATAAAAAGAATTTCACCAAGAGACAGAGGTAAAATAAAATACTAGTAAAGTGAAAACAGATTTATATAAGTTTCTAGTGGTGAAAACTGGAGAAAAAAAACACAGAAGTGGATAACTTACTACCTATTTACCTTTGCAAATTATTTCACAGGAATTGAATAGATATCTTATACAATGAAGAGCATTTTCACTGTGAAAACTATAGGCAATGCCATTTGATGGGTATAGTGGAAATTAATGAAGGTTTGGAATTGTCTTTGTGAGGAGTTGAAAACCGGGTAAAAACAGTTCAAAGATTATAAACTAAGTAAAATTAAGGACTTTCCTGAGGGGTGTGCCTAGAGACATGATTGAACAAGTTTTGCTAGACAGATCAAGGAAAATATTTATGCCTGGAATAGGTAATCTGCAATGTGGAAGCTAGGTGGGTAGGCTAATAAACGGTCCCATGAGAATATAAATTGGCATGGAAAAAGCAACATTGTATTGGACTAGAGTTTGTAGTACAAGTGAAATTTCTGTAAGAGAACAGGTAAACAGGTGGGAAGTGGTTGATTAATAAGAAAATAATGAGCAGGGAGAAAGGAATTAGAACACAGGATCTTATTCTAAAAGTTATTCAGAGTGTGAACAAAGCTGTGTTTTAACTGTGATTGCCTAAATAAATGAGAGAGGGAAATAATAGTTTCTTTACAAATTAATGTTAGCATTAGCATACTGTGAAATATTACTCAGCTATGAAAAGAAAATACTACTGATTTATGCAACAACCGGGATGAGTATCTAAAAAAACTTATGCTAAGTGAAAAAGCCAATACCGAGGGAGGTGCCTGTGGCTCAAAGGAGTAGGGCGCTGGCCCCATATTTTGGCCGGCGTTTTCAAACCCAGACCTGGACAAAAACTGCAAAAAAAAGTCAGTACCGTAAGTCTATATACCATACACTCCCATTTATATGACATTTTTTGAGATGACACAATTGTAGAAATAGTACTTACTGCCAGGGGATTACAGGCGGAAGCAGCGATGGGGAGGCTGGAGAGGGTGTGACTCTTGCTATAATAGAGAACAAGAGGGATCCTTATGGTGATGGAAATTCTCTGTATCTTGAATATATCAATGTAAATATCCTGGCGGTGATGGTGGACTATAATTTTTCAAGATGCCACTATTTGTGGAAAATGAGTATGAGGTACATGGGATAACTATTATTCTTGCAATTTGTCTGTAAATCTGCAGTTATCTCAAAAGTAATTAACACGAAGATTAATCTTAGACTTTTGAAGTTTTCATTCATCCAAATAAAGATTTCAAAAAGCTTAGTGAAAGAAATCTGTATGTCAGGGGAACAATTTCTTAAACAAATACAGTAAGCGTTCCAATGTTGAAAGATTATGCAAATAAAGTATCATTGGTTGAAGATATTTAAATGTAGATGGAAAAAACAACAGATTTCCATGCCCATGGGTTAGCTGGAAGCATACGGACCACTCTCTTTTGTTTCTTAAGAGGAAAAAGTCTAGATAAAGGAATACCCTTGACCCATGGATACTTCAAGGAAATCGATATTATGCTAACAGAGATAGGGGTCAGTAAAGACATAGTTGGCAATGTTCACTGATGAAAGGAAGGAGTTGTTTTAATGTAAGGAAGTCCAAACAGAAGAGTTTGAGAAATGAGTCAGTTATGGAAGTTTCATTTCAAAGTGTGAATTCAACATGGTGAAAGAGAAAGGACATATGCCTCTGCCTATATAAAGGAGTCTTATGGCCATTTCATCAACAATATCTGATTACATCAGTCCTAGGCCCCACAGAAATTTCCATCTTCTGCCAAACTTGCAATGATGAAGAAAACTGACTGATTGAGACAAGTGAGAATTGCAGTACAGTGTTATAATCAGAGATTAGTAAAGGGTGTCTCATGTTTAAAATGAGTCATCAAAATGCAAGGAAATTAGTGGATTGATATGTAGATTATGGGGCCATCTGCTGAAAAGTATAGATTTATTTTCTTTATCATAGATGCATAGGCTTTTTGAAATTTTGCCATTGCAATTCGTCTGAAATTTTTATAAGACTGAACACACACGCGCGCACACATGCTTACAGATCAAGGGAATGATTTTATCCTGAAAATGAAGTATCTTTGCTCTTAAAAACTAATGAGTCATCATTTTTGTCCTCTTTATAACAGTATGTATAAAGTACATTTTGGTAATAAAGATGGCCAAGATAGAAAAGTCGATGAAAATAGTTGTATAGAATTATAATAATAAACATTTTAATTATGGGCCTGTTAAACTGAAATTTACCTTATAAAAAAGTATGCACATGTGACTATAGGTTAATAAGCATTACATATAGATACATACACATTTCAAATTGCATCTGTATTAAGTTCCCTGGTGGTTTTGTAGTGAGGATTTGGTGCTCCTCAAATTTGGTCTATACACCTGTACACACAAATAACACATTCTTTTTTAATTTTCTTCTTTAAACAACCCATCATAGTGCTTTACTCTTCAAGAAAATATGGACAACTACCTTTTCTATCATAGACCTCTGTCACTTCCCCAAAGCACATGTGCAATATTTATACAAAATTATTTTCTATTTCCGAGGGGCTGGGTCTATTTGCTTCTCCTTGTTGCTTGAGTGGAAACTCTCATATGACCCCTTTGAGTGCTGACAATTCCTTTATTGCTACCAAAAGTGAGATGGTACAATTGTCCTTCTGGCCATTTGGAAGTTTAGTGTAAATATAGAGATGTAGATGGTCTAAAATGTATCTGCTACTGTCACTTCTGAAGCTTGAAACTGCTATTGCTTTTCAAAACCATCATCTAATCTGATGATGGCCTTAGAACAGTTTTTCCCTGTCAAAATCAGCATTCAGGAGTATAGGGGTTTTGATTCACTAACATGACTTTTGTGATGTTGAAGTAAATTTTTGTCAGTAAATACACTACATTTTTTAAAAGAGCAAAGGAAAACTTGTCTTTTGTAGTAAATAACGTTTCCTGCCAAATGTCGTTTTGTTGTTAAACATGTTTTTCTCCAAAGTAGTTAGCATGGTAAATAGACTTATCCATGGCAAATAAGCATTTGGTTATCTTGCTCAAAGGGGATAAACAGCTGCTGTGTCCCAAAGTCAAAAATGTGTTTGGAAAACCACTACATTTGGGACTACATAGATAAAAAGTGTGGTCGTTTCTAAATACCTGACCTTGCTGTATTTAACTGAATACTTCTCATAAATGGGTAAATATATAACAATATCCAAAGATTTAGTTGTTGTTATCATTTTCCCCAATAAGAAAATTAGTTCTGTTATTTTATTTAATTTGTCATGTTGACCTAAGGTATGAAAAGTTGTAAGAACAGAGATTTGAAAATTGCAAGAAAAGTAATTTTTGAAATGTCATTTTAATGTATTATGTTTGTCCACAGAAAGCAAAGCAGTAATGTGGATACAGTCTTTTTCTTTCTTTCTTTTTTTTTTTTTTTTTTGAGACAGAGCCTCACTGTGTCACCCTGGGTAGAGTGCTGTGGCATCACAGCTCACAGCAACCTCAAACTCTTGGACGTAAGCAATTCTCTTGCCTCAGCCTCCCAAGTAGCTGGGACTACAGGCGCCCACTACAACACCCGGCTATGGATGCATTTTTCTCATGCTTGCTATTTCCAATGTACTTTTGCTATAATTTATCACTTTTCACCATACTTTTGAACTCAATCCCTAGAAAAGTGCATTTAGCATTATAATAACAATTATTTTTTATTCTTCTTTCATACATTCAATTTTCCCTGGCATTTTACATTTTTCCAACCTAATTAATCTTAAGTTTTATTTATGGGCTTAGAAAATATATTATTTAATGAATATTTTTTGCAACATGATGAGGATAATGTCCCAGGATAAATTTTAATTATTAATGTAAAGTTCAATTAATTATTTTTATAAAAACTTTAACATTTTATTAAGCTTCATGTCTATTTAAAGAATCATATATGTTCACATTATTGAAATTTCTTCAACTCCAAATCTTAAGTTGTAGCTGGTTAAAACTAAATATAAAAAAATTAAATCAATATTATATTAAGCTAAGATAATACTTATTCAATAATGGCTTGATACATGTGTAACTCTGTAAGTCAAAAGATATATTTTAAGTGTTTTAATTTTAGTACTATGTATTAGTAATTTTAGTATGAAAGATTTGAACTAGCCATGCACAATAATCAATAATCATTCTACATTAATCATATTTTTCATCACATTATGATAAAGATCATTTTTTAATTCTTAAATTACTATTTATAACTTTTGCTGTATTGCACAATAGAACTCTATTCAAATTAGATTAAGTATCCATCTAAAGAAACATTTTACAATAGGTCATAGGATGTGCTTGTTTTTAAATATTTGATAAATATCATAAGCTGTATATAAAAGCCATCCAATAATTATTTGTTGGATTTTCTCATGTTTATATTTAGTCCATTCTTCACTTACTTTTTAGGCACAGAAAAGGTATAAATTACCACTTCATTGAACATAAGGTAATTTTATTTAATAACTGAACTATAAATGGAATATCTATGAAAATCAATACTGGCTTAAAATGCTTTTTGATAATGTAACAAGAAATCCATAAAATAAAAGGTTAATTTTTATTAGTGTCATACAAGCAGGTGTGCACTTCAGTGGTGACTATGCCACAAATTAGCAACAGAGCAACACCATCTGCCTAAGATTTTTTGTTTATTTATAATCAAGGGAAGGACCCTGCTGGGAAGATCTTATTGCCTAATTTTTTAAAAGCCCCTGGTACATATTTGAATAGCTCCTAGTACATATTTTAAAAATAATGACTGATAGATATTTTTAAAACTATCACAACTATTGCAAGTATTAAATGAATGTTGCATAAAATGAGAAGCACTGGTAAACCCTACTTTAATAACATTTAAATATCACTGTTGGTAGATACTGATATATGATAATTTTCCATATATGTTGTATTCATGTTTAAAAGGGGTATCAAATTGCTCAATTTGATAAATTTGCTCAATTTAGGTTAAAAAACATGCACCTAAAAAAATAGCCATTCAAACTTATAAGCAGGGACAATTTACTTCATCTCTCTGCCTAGAGATTCTTGAATGTCTGGATCCGTGTAAAATGAGCATGGTAAGTATCCCTACAATGTTTGGTTCTCAAGATAACCTTGAAGTAATAGAGGTGTATTATAATTATATATGCATGTAAATATTAATATTTTATGTCGAGACATGTATCAAATGATATGTACCCTATATGATGTCTTTCCCAATATTTGACTACAACTGATAAATTTAAAATAATCTTTGCAAGTGAAATTCGAAGTGAAAATATGGGTTAACTGTCTTTTCAAACCCGAAGTAACTGTCCTTGATCAATATAGGTCTTGAGACTAGACACTGCAACAGTAAATGGATATACTGCTGTTTTTGCTACAAATGGATCATAAAAGAGATTTTGCAGGCTAACACTCAGCTGACGAGATCCTAGCAAGTGTATATAAATTCCCTTCAGCACTTCTGTTGTCAGTGTGAAGTCCACTTAAGCGCACAATTTCATGGTTGACTAGTCATTGTCCTTGGTTGAATTTATTTTCAGTGATGGTAAAAAAGATCTTTAGTTTTCCAGTTGCTGCTCAGCAGTCATAAATCTATATGGAAAATACCAATTCCAGTGGGGTCCTAAACTTTAGATTGAATATATATATATATTTAAGTGCACCATCCTACGTGCATCAGTGTCGCATATTGAACTTGAAATTCCCTTTCAGTCAGTAATTTAAGACTGGCTTTCTACTCAATAATAACTGCTTACACAAATACAGTGTTTGAATGTGCACACCACAGGAATAAAGAGTACAAAATTAAAATTAACTTCTTCATAATGAAGATTCAAAAATTGTTAGGTCATGGGTGTTTTCAATGAAAAGTCTTAAACAATCTATAATTTCTTTTTATTGCTTTTCAAAGTTAACAGTCTGACAAAAGACCCTGATACTTAGACTTTTGTTATACATCTGAATTCTCATATGGTACTAAAAATGCAAAAAGCACTTGAAAAGTATTAATATTAGAGTAAATCAAGATCAAAGAAATCAGAATGCCTAGATTAATTTTCATCTCTCTGTCAGATATCACATAGTTGATGCATAAATTAGGAAATGAGTTCTTTGTAGCCCTCTGTGAACTGTATTACTTCCTGAAATTTGTATGTAGTTAACACCATTAAAAAACATTTACTTCTTGTGCATTTATATACAGAATTGTCTATTTTGGATTATTTAGCTCTGAAACATATATAGACCAATATTTTACAGGGAATTTTGTATCTTTTAGGACTTTTGTCACCAAATACATCAGTAATAATAATAAATATTTCTTTATGTATGCAAGCTTAATTATTTGATAATAGCAAAAATTTTGCTAAACACGCAAATTAAATGTAAGGAATCTTCTTTAGACAATAGTGTTCTCCAGGGCATAGACTATGGTAGCCTGTCTACTATTATTGTAGTGATGTTTAGAAGAAATAACTGAACCTGTATTAATTACCTATTGCTGCAAATTATCTCAAAATTTAATAGCTCAAAACAACATACATTTATTATATCACCATTTCAGTAGGTGAGAAATTTGAACGTAGATTAGATGAATGAATGGAACTCAAGGTATCTACTATGGCCATAGTGAAGATACTGGCAGATGGTACTGTTTGCTGAAAGTCTGAAGGATGGTCCTTCAAAATGGCTCACTCGGGAGGCCACCTTTTCTTCCCGACTATTGGTCATAGCTATCTTCAGATCTTTTATGTATGGGCCCCACCACAGGGGCTGTTTAAGTGTCTTCATGGCATAGTATTTATCTTCTCTGAAAGTATTTTGAAATAGAGAGCAAAGAGAAAGCCTGCTGGTTTTTATAACCTTGTTTCCTAAGTTAATTATCCTCATTTCTATTTTGTATTAGTGTATGCCTTTCATTAGATGGAAGTAACCAGGTTAAATCCACACTCGAAGTGGAAGGAATTAGGCTTTCCCTCTTGACATTGGGATTTTCAAACTATGTGTGGAGGTGTTAAAACCAACCCACTCTACCCTCTAGCCACTGGTCATTTATATTTATCTCATGTACAATATATTCATCCCCTCAAAATCCCTCACAGGTTTTATCATATTTTTATCCTATTACAGAATCAGCTCAAACTTTGAGATATGGCCATCTAATTCAGTTCCATGTACTGCTGTTTCTTAGATACATCTCCTTGATTGTAGTTCTTCTTGACCTAAAGATGAGAAAACTAAATACATTCATTATTGTTTCTTCGTATATTTAACATGCAATGATAAACACAGTATAATTCACACAGATAACTCTTCACAAAGAGGAAAACAAAAGGCACAGTAGTCACATTGCATGCACAATACATCATATACTACATGTAAATGTGTAATATATGTGTACTAGACACACACGTGTGTGTATGTATTTGTGTGTGATCACAAAACTAAATAATTACCCTAATGTTATAAAGTGTTTATACCTTACCTAAAGGCATAAGAACTGAAAAAAAAGTATTTGAAATCTTGATGAGGCAAAGTTTTCTTAACTATGATACCCAAAGCATGATATATAAAATAAAAATTAAATAGGTAGAATTCATTGATATTAAAAACTTTCATAAACCCTTGACTGGGAGAAAATATTTCCAAATTAATACACTGATTAATTACGAAAACCCTAATAACCAAATAGTAAGGAAACAAGCAACTCTGTGAATATTTTTCTTGAACTACTTCATTCAAATAGTATGAATGATTAGAAAGCATAAGTAAAGGTATTTGAGATCATTATTTGTAGTTGTACATTTGATTCATAAATTATAAGTAAGATGATATATCATAAAACCTCTTTGCAAATGGCTAAAATTAAAAAACAAAAAACACGGTAGCATTGATTGCATTCTTTGTAATTATCTCAAACTGGAAAAACCCAGAGTCTATTAACTGGTAAAAGAATGAATAACCTCATGTATGTGATGTATCTGTGCAATACACTATTACTTAGCAACAGAAATGAACTGACTTTTGTATCTGCAAGACCATGCATTAAGCTCAAATGCATTATATCAAGTGAAAGAAATCAGACCCCAAATACCATTTACTCTATGAAAAAATTTATATTAATTTCAGAACAGGCAAAACTGTAGAGACAAAGAATAGATCATTTGCAAAGGCCTCCCTGTGGGAAGGGAAATTGATGACTACTAAGTGACCCAAGAGAATTTTATGGCATGATAAAACTTTCATAAATTTTGATATTGCACTTGCTTGTATTAATACTTCTGTCAAGATGCATGCAACTGTCTGTTAAATGAGTTAATTCAAAAGATGAGAACTATTCCCTAATAATTTAAAGAGCTAAATAAAAATGATGAAAGAAAAATGGTTGAAGAAATATTCTCCATTCTTAAAATCAACAGATCCTCTAGGTCACATTTAAAGGGTGAACTAGTTCATTTTCAGTGAATTTAAAAGCCTGAGATTGTGAATGCTGCAGTAACATGAGAAAGGGCCAAGGGTATTACATGTGAATTTTTCATAAAGACCACAGTACTGCAGTCAGATTAAGAATCTACTTTCAGATGGAATTCCTAATTGTGTCCAACCATATGACTTAATAAAGTTAAACTATTTTTTCCCTTGACAAATCTGCACGCATTTTGAGCACCCTCACTATTCTGTACTCTCATCCTCAAATTATTTAGGCCTATTATACACTAACTTTCCATCAATTATTCTTATATGTTTTTCAATCATTAAGGTAGCCCTTGATACATTTATTTTATTTTATTTTAAATGTAAATTTAATCCTAGCTCTCTGGGATGATTAGGCAGGAAGATTGCTTGAGGTTAGGAGTTCAAGATCAACCCCAGCAAGAGTGAGACTCTGTTTCTAGTGAAGAAAAACAAACAAACAAACAAACAACAATAACAACAACAACAACAACAACAAAAAAAAACAGGAAAACTAACTGGGTGTGATGGTGGAGCCTATAGTCCCAGCAGAGTCAGGAAGATTACTTGAGCTTAGGAATTGGAGGTTGCTATGAGCTAAACTGAGGCCATGGAACTCTAGCCCAGGTATGAAGCAAGACTCTGTTTCAAAAATAAACACACAAGAAAGATAAACAAACAAGCAAACAAAACATAAATTGTTTAGAACAAGTTATTCTAAGAATACTTCTCATCAGAAGTATTTCTTTTTTTTCACGGCCCGACAGACCGTGATTGGGAGGATGTTTATTTTCTAGTTTCTCATCTATTTATATGAGAACCATTTAAAAGAACCATTTTAATGATCATTTTAAACTTCTCCCCCACTCTTTTTTGTTTTTGTTATTCATCGTACTGGGATTATTTTGGAGCTACAATTAACCTTCCCTTCAATATAAGCAATATTGTCATGTGGTTGAACTGTGATGCTGAGAAAAAAATAAAAATAAAAGAAGCAATATATTTAAAAAATAATAAAAAGAGTCACTTTACTCTTTTTGGTCATAGACCCAAGAAGTAAACATGAAACCACAGAAGAAATTTCATTTTCCCAAATCAGTGAGAGCTTGGCTTTGTACTTGAACTTTTTGAAACTCTGCCAAATCAGCATTTGTTCCTCTCTGGTACCCATGATGAAAGTAAGTCACATCCGTCACTTTATCTTAAAAGTCTGTCAAAATCCAGAATCTTTGTAGGATTAAAAAGTCACTAAAGTCCTTATCTCCTCAGCCTCAGAGAGATTGCATTCTCCAGGTACAGTTCTCCTTACTGAAGTAACATATGCAGATTTATTTTGAATACATATTAGTGATTGTCCCCTTTCTCAATGTTAACCTATAATGTTTGAATATAGACTTCATCAAATAATTAGCTCAAACAACCAGGTGAATAGCTAGCTGAGGAACTACTACAGAGAAATTAATCATAACATAGCTCTACTTTAAAGCTAGGGCATAGATCCTGGAATTAGCACATCAAAGAGAAAGAATATAAAGTTATCTAGAGAGAACAGCCTGAAGAAGAAAGGACTATATAGTAGACAGGTGACCCAGAGCCAAGAGTTTGGCAAAATAATTATTATGAACACCAAGAGGATATATTAATCACCTGAATTTTTATTATTCCAATTCTTGCAAAGAATCTAGGACCTGTCGAAATCTTTTATTTACTTCATCACCTGGTAAGTTAATGATGGCACCTTCTGTTCGGGTCCTGCCTGGCTTTTGAGTATAGTCTTAAAATTACAATTCCACAATTTCCAGTTGTAGATTACCATGCCTCACCTGGGAGCAGAAGCCCTTATGTCTGGGACCTTTTGTATGCTCCCTGTAGAGTACTTTTCATCTGATCATTCATTTGTATACTATAGGGGGTGTGTTCCTGAGTTGTCAGTACTCTAGCAAAGTATATGACCTTAGGATGGGTGAATGGAAACTCCCAGTTCACAGCTGGTCTGTCAGAAGTGAAAAAGGCCTGGATCTTGCAGGTGGCTTCTGAAAGCTGAGGGAGAGCAGTCATGTGGAACTGAGCCTTTTAGCTCTGAGAATTGTGCGCTAACTAGAGGTACCTTGCATCAGAATCGAATTGAATTGTTGAACACTCAGGTAATGTCTAGAGAATCAGTGAATTGGTGTGTCATTAAAAAATACCACAGAATAAAGTGCACACAAACTATCAAAGTGATTGCAAAGATTAAATTATTCTTATGACTAAAATCAGTCTTAAATAAGAAAATGCCTTAAGTTTAATTTTATTCTATACTCTCTATTCTGATTTTATTTTTCAACTTCTAAAAATTTTCTATTTCTTACCTTTCTAAGGTTACTATCATCTTGACATATGTAATGCCAAAACAGAGGAAAAAACAGAAAGATTAGTCACGGATTACTGCAGGACTCAGGTGATGAACAATTGATTCTTGTGCAGTTTGGGCAAAGTTCCACAGTCCGTTGAATGTAAACTCATTGCCTTATGTTGAGCAGCTTTTATTTGTTTTTATACTTTATGTCTCATAATTTTTGTTACCATAATTATTACAAAGATTATAACTTTTTGATGTACATTTTACCAGACTAATATCTAATTTTCTTTTCTTTTTTTTACTGTTAAATCACAGCTGTGTACATTAGTGCAATCACCTGTACCCATTCTAAGATGCACCATAGATGTGGCCCCACCCATTAGCCTCCCTCCCTTCTTACACTCAACCATTATTGTTTAATTTTGTATATTGGCATTCTATTAAAATATATTAATGTGATCTTATGGATTACCTAGACATTATTTGAACTTCATTATATCTAGAAATACGATTTTCAAGTAGCTGTAAAGAAGGAAGTAAGTGTGCAGAGTTTAATCACCAGTCCAAGACAACTGGTAATTTTATCTTATTAGAATTACTATGGTTTTTTATTCATACTATAATATGAATTTTATTCATACTATAATTTATAATACTATGGTATTTTATTATTTTATATAATTTTAATAATTATATATAAATTAAAATTATATAAATATATATATATTTTTTTTTCTTTCAGTTTTTGGCCAGGTCTGATTTTGAACCTGCCACCTCCAGCATATGGGGCTGATGCCCTACTCCTTTGAGACACAGGCACCACCCCTGAATTATTTTTTTTTAATTGGTGTGGTAGCAGTGCTAATTAATTGCTAAAACACATATATCTGGTAATGATAGGTAGCTGGCAGTAATGATTAACCATTTAACTCCTTTCCTAACTGGTTCTTATGTGCTAATACAATTTTTTGTTTTTGTCAGTTTCTAAAATTTCTAGAAGTCTATGGCTTTTACATATTACAGATAAAATATGCATTATGATATCTAAACAAAACATATATATGTGTGTGCATATGTATATATTGTATTTGTTACATATGCTTAAAATATACTTTAAGATTTCCCCTAATTTGCATATGTCACTATTTATTTGTTATGTTATTTTCTCCTGTGAATTTCCAAGAGGAAATTCTTATTCATAAATGCATCACTAACAAATAGCAATACAGTTGCAACTTGTTCTAATTAATTATTATTACTAATACTATTTTACTTTTTGTTTTCCCAGCTACTAGATATTGCAATTTCTCAACTCTAATGTTTTTGTAGAGTTCCCATCAAAAATTACAAAATGGGCTGGGCATGGTGACTTGTGCCTGTAATCCCAGCTAGCACTCTGGGAGGCCAAGGTAGGTGGATTGCTTGAGCACAGCAGTTCAAGATCAGACAGAGCAAGAGCAAGACCATTTCTACTAACAATAGAAAGACTAGCTGATGTAGTGCTGTATGCTTGTAGTCCTAGCTACTCAGGAGGCTGAAGCAGATCTCTTGGGCCCAAGAGTTTGAGGTTGCCATGAGATCTAATGATGCCACAGCACTCTACCTAGGGTGACAGAATTTTTCTCAATTAAATAAAAATTACAAAATCATACTTAAAAAAAAAAATGCATGTTTATGTCTTTAAGCAATTTTGGGAAGGCTTTTCCAGAACTAAACTTTTTATAGATATGGTCTTCATGACATAGAGATGTATGATTAGAAAAACAACAACAACAACACTTTGTACACGTAAGTACAAATGTGGATGCTTGTATTACACCTGCATTATCATTAAACATTAAATTCCAGAAATGATGATGTCCTAAAACTGATATCTAATGCTATTTTAATGGTTGACTTATTGTGTGAGCATATTATTTTCTCTGTATATATTTCCATCTTTTTTTTTTTTAATTGGAGAAGACATTGGCATACACTAAATGTAAGAAGCAAATCTTTAATATAAATAAGTTGCACGTATGTGATTTTTGTATTTTTGGGGAAAAGGGGACTTTCTGGTGGCTAATATAAACTCAAATGATTATAGTGAGATATGAAACAACTACCTTATCATACGTAAATTACAGTGTCAAGGATTGGAAAGGTAAGTTACCTACCAAGTTTAGAAACATAATTGTGAAAGTTCTGTATTTTTCAGAATATAATTTAGTTGAAACAGCTTTCTTTCCATAAAGGATTTATAAATATATTCACATTTCATTTCTTTGGACTGTCAGTCTGAAGTTGCAAATCAAAAGAAATTCTGAAAGAAGAGTTCGATTGTCTAAAACTGAGCAGCCTAAATTATGGAAATGAACCTCCAAAGAAATGAGGGAGAAGTCGTAATGAAGCTTCTTTCTCTTTTGAATATATTCTTCTAAAATGTGGCAAAAAAGAATATATAAATATCTTAAAATACTCTTTTTCAAAGCTGAAAAATTGTCACATCAAATAATCAGAAAATTTATCTATATAGTAGACTTTTAAGCAAAAACAGATAAGGTGTACTTTGACCAAAGCAGTAAAACAGGACAAAGTAATTTATGAACAGAGTCAATTTTATTTTTTCTCAAAACAATTTAACTATACTTTGGTACTTATTCTGAATGTGTATAAATTTGACATTTCTGATGAAATTGCTATTTAATTCTATAAATTATTCATAGAACACAAAGGTTAAAGACTGTAGATTATCTGGTAGCAACTAGCAATCGCTGCTGTATTTTATGCTAATTTTTATAAAGATGAAGATAAAAGAAAGAAATGAATATATTAATAAAATATTGAAACTAATGATAAGAGATGGCCATTTACTAACATCTCAGGGACCTGGGGAGCATAATTAATGACTGCAGTGTCACTGAAGTCGATATATTTTTCGATGTGCGTATGTGGTGTTTATTAATTGTGAGACGTACAGATGGACGTAAAAAGGTTAGGATAAAATTTTTAGCCCCCTCCTCACCCCCAGATTATTTCTTGGATTGGTGACCTTGGGGATAAATTAATTCAGAAAAAGAGGCTACCCCCTTTAATAACGTTGTTGAAATGAATTTTGACTTTTGTTGAAATGTCTGGACTTTCTTGATAACTCATTCTCCAACTATGATAAAATAGATTCAGACTAATTTTTGCACATGCCCTTGGAAGCTACAATTTTTACCAGTTAAGGAAAGCTTGTTAATTATAATAATAGATTGTGTTTGGAGATACATAGTGATCTAATAAATTATTTAATGGGCCACGAAGACTGATAGAAACAGAAAAGTGGCAATTTTATTACACTTATGTAACCAATTATAGAATGTAACAAGATTTTATAGTTAAGTCAGTCTTCAAGATAGCAGAAGAGATCACAAATATTGTTTAAAGAATGCTCGAACAGCATTGGAGTTTTTAAAGGATTCCTAAATTTAACCGTGATTAGTCCACATACAAAATTTAAAAGTGGTAAATAAGTTACCCATCTTTTGAGAAGTTTGAGAGGAAAGAAATATCTTCAAAATTAAAGAGCAGCCAGATTTTTTTTATTTTATTTATTTTATTTCCTTATTCTTTATTTCCTTTCTTCTTTCAGTTTCTTTAAATGGCATGCAATCACTACTTTAATTATTATAATAATTTACTGCAGTGTTTTCAATATGTGTGTGTGCATAAATGCAATATGTGTGTGAATAATAGTAAAAAAATGGGAAACAGGAAATAGATATCAGAGCAACATTTCTGTATTTCATTGGAATTACATTAAATAAGTACCTGAAGCATAGTATGATTCGATGCATATAGTAAGCCCTAGTACTATTAGGAAAATATTTTAAAAATTAGGTTGACCATCAGTCGTTAAAATGCTTTTCAATTATTAAAAGCATTAAAATATATTTAAGTATTATGAAAATGTTACATTGTCAAATGTGAATGCCAAATAAAGAAGTAAAAGCAGAATGGTGCTTACACAGTGATTACAGGTCTGTGAATATACTAAAGCTCATGGAATTTTGCTTTTTAAGAGTAAATGCATAGTGTGTGAGTCATTAATTCAGTAAATTTGTAACGTACAGAAACGTGCAGATTCAGATAATTTCAGTTGCTAGTAATTGTTTTGGAAGACACTTCCCCAGATGATAACATAGATAACTTTTCTTATCTGTTCTATTGCCACTTAACTTTCCAGCAGTAAATGAGTCTTGGACCACTTAATTAAAAAAAAATATTTAAACAACTACCCCATCTCTTGCTACTACATTCCATTTCTTTACACTAATTTCATTTTATTTGCATTTTCTTATCGTTATACCAAATATTATACTAAATATTACTTCCCTGTATGCCACTTCTCCCCTTTTCAAACAGCCATGGTCACATTATAGCCAGAATTCACAATAGTGCCTGGTATTTAGGAGGTAATCAATAGACATTTTTGAATAATAAATAAATGAACAGATAGTATAATGGTATTAATACTGATATGAACAAAACATATTTATGTTTATATATTTTCATATATACATACCGATACGAAAATGAAAGTAGCATTTAATTCTAAAATGTTGTCTTTTCAGCCTGTGATTTGTCTAATTGTGCAAAACTAATTGATTAACATTGTACTATATTTATCTAGAACATAAAATATAAATATCTCTTTGTTCTCTACTACACTATTATTGGTGCTTACCCTTTTTCTTTAAGAAGAGAAAATGTTGAAGTTTTATTAAATGTCTTAAAAGCAAGCAAGTGTATCTAACCCAATTATATGTATTGTAATTATTGAAGATATATTTCAGTGGAGAAGCTGATACTAATATGAAGTGACACATTACGCTCTTGGAATCTCTTTTGTACTATGAATGTTGTATCAGTTGACCACAACTGGGACCTTCATTTGTACACATAGTACTTCTGATTATTTGGCAATAAAACAATTATTTTGTATTTGGGATTCGTTAACTATTAATTTATAATAATCTTTATGTTTGGGGATGGTAATATTATACATTTGAAAAACTTTGTTTTCCAAAGAGTATTGGTACCAATGAGTTATTTTCAAGCATGATAAATCTTGACAACTACTTCATTCATCTTTTCAATCAGGTGCAAACCTCAGCTGTACCAATATGTTTTAATTGCTTGGCAAATCATAGCAAACATCTGCTCATGCACAAGGTAGTTTTGAGTTAGTAATCAAAATAAATAATGCTTTGTATTTTCAGAAGCTGCATGATTTAGTATATTGAACACATCAGTAAAGAGCACAATTTCATAAGAAATGACATCATGCTCTTTTAAAAATCTATTTCTGTTATTGCATGAATAAAACTTTAAAAAAATATTAATTTTTATCTATATATAAACATTTATAGTAAAAGAAAGAAATTATGTATATATATGGAAAATTCAACATTGTTAAAGTTTATTGTTGTGAAGTAAAGATTCTAAAGAAAACTATATTTGGATATCAAAATATTTCCAGGTAGATGCTGAAAATATGAATGTAAATGTTTGCATAAGTTAGTTTACTTCTCTTATCATTTTAGATTTGTTCTTTAGCAGCTGATCATGAAAAAGAAAGACCTCAATTTAAAAATTTTCCCACTGGCAGCATGTATTATTCATAATAAAGCACATTTTTTAAATTAAGTAGTTTAATCATGTCATATAAAACAGTGAGGCTCTTAACAAATTCTTGTGCTTTCATTTTAGGGTTTTTTTATGAATAAAAATAGATGTCTGACAAAGTCTAGCTTAATAATAAGAATTTAAAGCTTTGGTGAAACTGATGGTATTGAAACTTTTTTCTTTGAATTTACTACAATTATGGATAAACGTCACATGCTGAGATATAGTTGTATTCCAGTCATGTTTTATAATATCCTAGGTAAACATGGAAAAGCATAAACCATAAAGAATGGTTCTAATGTGAGAATGTAAACTACAGAGAGAATGAATCCATTGCCAGCCATATTTTCAGAGCTTTTCATCTAAAGCATGCTTTCTCTTTAGCTGAAACTGAGATTATTATCAGTTCATTTTGATCATGATAGCTTTGTGGTAAGGAGCCCTTCAATTTAAATAATTCTACAGTAAATAAAGGAGTATATTGCTTCCAATACATTTAGGAGTGATAGAAAATAATTCAATACATTTAAAATTCATAAAAATTTTGTGTTTTGAATTTGTAGTTAAATTTCTTCCTTTGTGGTAAGGATCCCTTCAATTTAAACAATTCTACAGTAAATGAAGGAATGCTTCCATAGTACATTTAGGAGTCATAATGCAAAACCTTTACAATTCAAAAAAAATTTGTGTTTTGAATTTGTAGTTAAATTTCTTCCATGAAAATATTTTGAGATTGTGTAATTTTTTTTTTTTAGGTTTTAACATAATTGTAATGATATACATATTAATATAAAAAAACAGTACTTTTCATCTATTAAGCACATTATACATGCTGTTTTGTGGAAAATACAATATAATCTGTTTTAAAACTTTAAGACTATCCTTCAGAATTAATATAAAACAAATGACAGTAGAGGATTGTCATTTAGATTTATAATATAATTTGGGATAATATTGATTTTAAAGACCTAATTATTCAATAGTAAAGGCATGGTTAAACTTGCTATTTCATGTAGATTAAAATGAAAATCACAGTATTTCTCTAAGAGAATGGACATATATTTAATGAAATAAAAGCTAATGAGATGTTCTTAAATGGCTTTGCTTAGTAGACTGAAGAGATCTCCTTCTTCAGAACATAGGCCTTATGCTGACAGACTGTTTAACAATAGTTATATTTCCACATGGGTAATTTGCTATGAATATGTTTGTTCTAACAATGATATATAGAAATATAATGTGGTTTTGTTTTGTTTTGTTTCTATTTAAACATGTTTTCCTACTACAGGATATAAAATATATAACTTGGCATAGTGTGAATACATTCCGTAATATCTTAGTGAGTGGATTTTTTGTGAAAGCAGCCATCAAAGTGATGAATTTTTATAATATGCATTAGAAAATTCCCTGACCTAGTCCCTCTTTGGCATTCAATTCAGAGTGTAATGCCACTCTTTTATAGCTAAACTTCTACCTTTTCCTGTTGATGACTGTATTAGCTTCCGAACACACTTCAATTACAGATTAATCACTCATCTTCGATCGTATCACTTTTTCACATTTGCCTCAGCCTCCTTCGATAGTTGAACTCAGCATTACTACACACCCCTTGAATAAGCTCACTCTTCTGTCAGTTTACATTTCTTGTGATGTAGAAAGGTCCACAAATACAGCTGTTGCTCTTTATAACCCAATCACTAATGTAAGATGCTTAGCCAATATTTGGAGTTGGGATGTCTGCCTAGTGAAAGGATATGAGAGGGGAGTTAGAAATTATGACATTATTTGAAGAATTAAAAATTATAGATGACCCTGAAGATGTTATATACAATAAGCTAAAGATACTTACATCTGTAAGGGATAATGATTATGTCAGAAACTCTGTATTACTAAGCATGCTGTGTATAGAAACACCTTAGGTTGAAATCTTCATATTTCAATTTGAGCAATCAACTTTACTACTCTAAGTTTTACTTTCAGCATTTTTAAAATGTGTTGCTATATATTATACTGACACCAAAGAGCGTATTATGAGGGTTTGTTCAATGAATGAAAGCAACTATTGAGAAATTACTCATTACCAGTCCTACTAGATCAGTATTTATTGGAAGACAGAATCCTTAGCCATTTCATTCTAAGGATACAAAAAGGGATACAGTAGAGCTGGGCACTTTGTTTCTAAAAGAGACCCCAGACATTTTAAGAAAAAAATGTTCTCAAATATTATCCGTATTTCATGATATCCTTGTATGTATAGGTATATGTGTTGATGCACAGATATATATTAAAGCCATGCATATTCAAGGTGATATTTATATAATTAAGGAGACTTTTAAAAGATTTTGAAATTAAACATAAATATGTGATTTATTGAATGCTTCATGAGAGCAAAATTAAATCTCTCTATTTAATTATATGTCATATAAGCTTTATGAAGATCAGAAAAGGCTTCATTTAATGAGGATCTATTAGACTTAAGGCTCTTCAATGCCTGTCTTTATGAGACCCAGATTTTGGTCAAATTATTGAGTATTGCAGTTTCAATTTCTAGCTAAATTCTGTGCCAAGTCATTCTTTGACTCCAAAATAATCCCATGTCTGCCTGCTTGTTTTGTAATATGATTGTATTATTATGGTGTCTACTATGTTATTAATAACATTATATTTTGTTGGTAGGAATCATTAAATTTGATGCAGTATTGCAACAGGAAAAAATCATGACTGGAGACCTTTCCAAAGCAGTAGATAGAGCTCAATTTGAGAGAAATGACAAGGGTCACAGATAAAAATATTGATGGTGAAGGTAAAGAATGAATTTTTTTTAGCATCAAACATCTGTTCCAGGGATACATTAGGTTCATCTGTGAGAGCTTAGAATTTTGGAAATGCTTTATATTCACAGATTACTGCATCAATACAAAGAAGTTGAGCTCTGAAGGAGTTCTGTTTCATTGCATAACTCTGAGTGTTTATTCTCACTCTATTGTATTGGGGATGATAAGACATTGTCTGGATTAAAGAAAACATTATCATTTAAGTAATTTTAAGTAATACTAGTAATATTTGACTTTCTACACTAACATTTGAAAATGTACCATTGTTGTTTCAGCTCAAAAATTTACTTTTTAATATGTCCCATTTTTATTTTAATTTATCTTTCATATTTTTTCCTGACGGTCAGCAATGTAAGTTTCAAAGAGATCTGAACTCTGCTTTCCCACAACTGCCTAATTAATCTTAGTTTTAAATGAGACATTAACACCCAGTTTGAGGATATTAATGTTATTTATTTTTTTAAAAAGCTACTAATCCTGCATCTTTTTTCTTTCTTTGAGATTTATTTTATTTATTTTTCCTTCATACTATTTGCTCCTCTCAAATAATGTGCACTTTTATTTGGAATTATCTTCCAAAATTTATAAATAAGGGTCTTTATTGAGATATACTGTTTGATTACATATATTTCTTTAATGTAGGTAACACTTTTTGCTCCTTTGGCAGTGATTAAAGGAGCTCTATTAACAATGAGTCAGGGTGGAGAGAACTGTATGGAGAACGGTCTTCCCGGCGTGAGGATAGCCATTCCTTGTGGACGAGATATTTGTCATTTTTCTCAAGCAGCATGTTATACTCTGGGTGTCTCTAGAGACAAATTTTTCCACTAACTAGATAGATCTGCATATAGTGTTATATCGGAGAATAATACAGAAAGAAGTTGCTAAGGGAAGGTGAAGCAGGTATGCAGATACAACTATTCCATAGCCATTGGTAGGTTTGCCTATCAAAGAACTCCAGGACCACTTTTGTAGACAAAAAGCAGCAAAACAAGAAATAAAACAAAAAAATCTGCTTTTACCTTTGAGCTAATTCAAGCATGACCTGAGGCCAAAGGACTCCTATTTTCTTTTCTTTCTTTGAATCTAGTCAAGGCAGGTTGTGGATGGGTGAGTTTGGAGATTCTTCTTTTGCTTATACAAAATAGCAGGGGTTTGCTCCATTGAATTTAACTATCTCCACAATCATCATCAAAGAAATACCGGCTCTTGTAGGTAGGGTGTACTTTTTATGGTTTTTCGACAATGAAATTATGGATGATTTTTAGAAGTATTTATTAGGTCTTTTAATGAGATTCTGGTACTGGGAGTAGTGATCATCTCTGTTCAGTCAACCATTTTTTGACTATGAATAACCACTGATTTTTAAGGGAAGTCAAAACTAGACAAAAATTAATCATAATGGTGAAGAAAATTATATTACTTTATAGAAATTATCTGAAAATCCTCACCAGCTTTTTAATGGTTTTCTGCAATGAAAAATTATTTTTCAGTTTTACTGTACTGTTTTGTTGAAGTTTTATGTTTCTTTTTTAAAAAAGGTACTTATGTTTATTGATTAGAATTTCTAGCACTTCTAACTTTATTTGCTTGCCTAAACAAGGAGAGAAATAATAATTTTTGGTTTAATTTTTATTTGTTTGATGATACAAAGACTGAACACCAGAAAAGGAGAAAGGAAACAGACAGGATACAGCCAGAATTAGCCCACAGATAAGTTTGTTCAGGTCATAACTTATTTACACCATTTATTTTACATATCTGAACATTTGAAGATTTTATTTTGCATCTGAAATTTTAGCATCTTTGAAAAGTAAATTAAACAAGTCTGCAAAGCACTTTTATCACATGGGAAAAATAGCTAGAACTAACAAAACATTATACAATGGAAATGGCTTCGGCTTTTCTGCTTGCCATAGACTTCAGTACTCCCTATTGAAGGCCAAACTGTATTTGCATGGTAAATGGCAATTTATTTCTACTCAGGATATTGTATGTCCGACTTTATTTGGGCTTTGAATTTGCAACACTTTCTTTAATGAAACAAGATGAAAGAAATAATTGTAAGGCTAACAATATATTCTCTGATATTGTTTAACTAGAAGGCTACCAATATGTTCTCTTGTGTTGTTTACATAGAATTATGTATCTATTTACGTATATAGAAGAATGTGTATATAGATATACTTTTTTTTTCTTCTTCATAGGGAAAGGATAAGAGAAAACCTATAAGCGAAAGAAATACTTGCTTTTAGAGCAGTAGTGTTAATTCACATTATATTCAAATATCGCTGTAGAGAGCAGCAATAAAATTAGCAAACTGACATTGTTCTCTGCATGCTATTTTTTAGTATTACTCAAAACTACTTTTCTTGTAAAATTGACTGTCAATTAGTAACCACCAGACGGTAGCCATCTTCTTAGTTTTCAATTTTACTAGAAATAATTCTCATATAGTGCTGCTCTTTTAAAAAGCACCTTTACCATGCGAGACGCATATAAAAGTAATTAAATTTAATAGTCTCATTGCTTTTAAGCAAAGCCATATGGTGCATTTAGATTGCAAATTCTAATTGAAGTCAATGAGATTTTATGTAGAAAATACTTCTGAAAATGTAGCTGTGTAATCAAATATATAGAGAATGCACCATTTTTATCTTGACAGAAGCATCGCCCAATACCTTTTTCATTGTCTTTTTCATGCATACTCTAGAGCATTATAGCCAAGTTGTGCCATATCATGAAAAATAACCTTAAAATTAATGATAATACTTGTTGTGTATGTCCAATGGATCTTTTTTATTGCCCCTCTATCCAAATTTTAATATTGGAATAATCCCTGGAACTGTGCCTTAGATTACAAGAGCAGTATGTAACTGAGATATGGCCCAATTCATTCACATTTATTTTTTTCTATTATGTACTATGAAATGAAAGCTCCATAAAAAAAAAAAAAAAGCTGTAAATGTAGCAGAGGAAAAGAGCCAACAAACAACAAGAGCCTATTGTTTTCCCTTATATCAAATCAATGTTCAGAGCACTGTACAGAGAGAGAAGAGAGGGATTGAGAGATGGAGGAGAGAAAGAGACTAATTCACCACAGAATATTGGAATATATATTATCAGAACCACAGAAGGAAGAAAATAGTGTGTCTTGTCAACCTCAGGACAATGGTCATATAATTTAGAAAAAAAATGAGTGATGTTGTTGACAGGCCTCTGGCAAAAAGTAACATGTGTTACAGATAAATAACTTTCAAGGTGGAGGAAGTGATGAAAAGAGGAGAAAGTAGTAATATCTATTTACAATGCCTACAAAACCCTATTTGTGGGTTGATAGTTTTTAGTGTTTAGAAAAAGTTAAGCACTGTACACAAAGTTGAAATCATAGAAAATTATTAAGTTCTGTGCTGTTGTAAAAGACTTAAAGTTAATGGTAAGTTCCCAAAGATGACAGCAATAACCATTGTAATCCAAATGGTTTAGTCTCCCTAATTCTAATTGCTGGATGGCTTACAGATAACTGTGTGCACTGAATGGCCACACTAAAGAGAATTTTACACATATCCATTTTTCACTCCACATAAAGAATAGTTTAGTACTGCCATTATGGAAAACAGGATGATTACTAGATAGATTCGCGTATAGTGTTATATCGGAGAATAATACAGAAACAACTTGCTAAGTGAAGGTGAGGTCACTTACACCTTTCACCATTAACTAAGATAGACTTCCACTGGATAAAAGATTTAAACCTAAGACATGAAACTATAAAAACACTTGAAGACAGTGCAGGGAAAACTTTTGAAGGAATTGGCCTGGGTAAATATTTTATGCTTCATAAATATTTTATGCTTCATAAATATTTTTTTATGAAGCATATTTATGCTTCATAAATATTTTTTACTGCTTATGAAGCAGTAAAAAATATTTTACTGCTTCAATTGCT
The DNA here is from genome assembly GCA_963574355.1 of Loris lydekkerianus. Classification (NCBI taxonomy): domain Eukaryota; kingdom Metazoa; phylum Chordata; class Mammalia; order Primates; family Lorisidae; genus Loris; species Loris lydekkerianus. Next base: position 33,022 of record CAUYPK010117174.1, read on the forward strand.
CCACAGGCAATTGAAGCAGTATCAAAAATACACTATTGGGACCTGATCAAAGTAAAAAGCTTCTGCACAGCCAAGAACATAGTGAGTAAAGCAAGCAGACAGCCCTCAGAATGGGAGAAAATATTTGCAGGCTATACCTCCGATAAAGGTCTAATAACCAGAATCCACAGAGAACTCAAATTT
>CAUYPK010117176.1:0-60845 GCA_963574355.1 Loris lydekkerianus
GCCTGAAACTGCCTCTACCTAGATACAGCCAATGTGGTACCATGCCACTGGCCCGACCCTGTCACTCACCTCTTCCCCCGCCTTCTTTCCCTGCCCCTTCTCCACAATAAAAAAAATAAATAAATTCAAAAAAAAAAAAAAGAAAATGAAACAAATAACATCTTCATTTTTTGTTCTTAACCAAGGCTTATCTCTGAAAGCATTATTGTTGTACTGATTTATTTTCTAAAAGAGAAAAGGATATTTTTTAATGTTTTTAGGTAACCTGAAAAAAAAGAAGGTGATTTATTTTCTGCTAAGTCTTGTTACCAATCGATAGTAACAAGAAATGTAAAAGTGCCTTAGAGAATGCTTAATTATCTTTGGAGATACTCTAAGAACAACCTAAGAGAGTTTTATAAAAAGGATAAAATATAACCACTTCTAAGAACTACATTCACCCAGTTAGACTATGACTGATTTTGTGGTTGTCTCATGTTATAATAATTTACAGTTATGTAAGAGAGAATCATGTTCAGTCAAAGAAATAGACTAAATAATATGAAAATAAGGAAGAACCACACAGGTGGCTCCATGGATTTCTCTTCTAATTCGATTGTTTCTCTTTATGATTTCGGTTTGCTCCCTCTTAAAAGACAGACAAATCACTCAAAATAATGCATAAAAATGCACAAAACCAGTCTGTGATGAAATAATACTAAGGGAAGATACAATCATTAAGATGGTTTTCACTAGTCTGAAATCACCAAAGACTAAAGACTGTCTGCAGAAATGGTTTCATTTAATTCCCAGCTGAATACTCCCTTTGCAGTGGAGGAAAAACTTAGCCTAAGAGATCTTTTATCACCTGGAGGAACTTTATGAAATGGGGAAGCATCTCTTACATGTAAAACTATTTCTTTATAACTAGAGAATCATTTTAATGACCTACAGTGTTAGCAGAGAGGACTGCAAAATGGTTAAGATTTGTGACACAGGAAACCCTCTGTGATATTCCCATGACTAAAGGGTTTATGCATCAAATTAATCTGCGACAGAAACTGTACCTTGGCAAGGTATTCAATGTCTGCCAGAATATCACACATTATCTTTTTTCATGCTGCCTTTGATCTCTTCTGAAGCCGTGTCAAGGGAAATCGCCATGTAGCTCATTATTGCAGAGAGGACGCATTACAGTCTAAAATCCCTTAGCCTATACCTGGGAAATTAAAATTTGACCGTGAATTTCATATTTACTCTAAGCGTTTGCTTATCTGTCAACCTGAATGTGCCATGATGAGTCTAAGAACATTAAGACTGTTGTCCGTGGGTACTTGATGCATCGTTGTGACAATAGCCATCCATTACACACTGCCTCAGCCCTCGGGATCGCCATATGAGCCCAGTATCCACCACATCTGAATCCTTATTTCTCTACCAGCCACTTGGTGTGTTCTGAACCAGGGAAGTGAGTCTGTTTCATTCAAAGGCCCATGAAGGCCACACATAGAGTAGTTTGTTGTCATCTCAATCTCCAAAAAGGTAATCCTCAATTGATTACTTTGGCAAGGCATCTTATGCTTGTGAATGTTTAATAAATGTGATGGGTCTTTAAAAGGCAATATGCCTACTTTGAGCACTTTTTGATTCAAATAAGATTTTTTTTTAATGTTTTGTGGGAATTTGGGGGGATTCATATAAGGGTATGTACAATTAGGTTGCATTGTGTGCATTTGTTAGGTAACGTCTGCGTTGTGGTTGAGTCCTTCCCAGGAGGTGCTCTGTACACCCCTGGGTGAGGGTGATACAGTGTATAGCAGTGTGTCTGTTAGGTAGGAGCTTATTAAGCCTGTGCTCCCCCAACTTCTTGAATTTAATTGTGTTTTTATCTAGCATAGGCCTATATTTGTTCATCTATTAGTTTCAAATTAGTATTGAATCCACAGGATACTTGCTTTTCCATTCATGAGATACTTTACTAAGGAAAATGTTCTTCAACTCCATGCAAAAGATGTGAAGTATCCATGTTTTTTGTTCCTGAAAAAATTGTAATGATTTCAGTCCAATACAATTGAAAGTGTGGTATCGATAAAGGATATTTCTTGTTTAACTTCAAATCACAGGTTTGTGAGCCGTTTCGGAGCAGAAGCATCAATTCATACTAAATATTCAGTTTATTAACTCATGTTATTGATAGTCTTTTTATAGCAGGTGAGGAACAAGAATGATCAACTCACAGAGTTTGATTAGAAAAGGGGAAAATCAATAACAATGCAAATGATAATTAAAATAGTTACAAATATTAGCCAAATAAAAGTACAATCCTAAGTAGCCATTTCTTAAATTACTAGAGAAAAATACATGCAAAGTTACATCAATTACAGTCATCACAGCTTTGGGTAACTTCGTTTGCATTTTATAGTGATTCCATAAACCCGGTATCTAATGAAACAATTTTAAAAAGCTCTATCAGAAATGGAAATGTAGATGTCTGTTATGCTTTACCAGAGGAGGGAGATTCTTTATCAGCAAGTTCCAGACTTCTGGGTTATTACTTTAAATTTTATTTGAAAATAAATTTAATTAATTAAATGAATTAGATTAAGAGGAATTTAGAAACTTCCCTGGCAAAAATATCTATAGCTTCTCCCTTCCTTGGTTTTTGAAACTAATTCTTTGACTAAGGAATTTAGATGTCAACCAAGGGCGTAAAATAAATCTCTTAACATCCTGTCAACCTTCTGTGCATCTTTGATTTTTAACCTTCATTTTGTTTAGCCATCGGCATATCTTTTTTTTTTTTTTTCCAAAAGAAAACAGCCTGAAACTTCCCAATAATTTTAGTTTAATTTTACCTGTAAGATTTAAGAACCCTAGTAAGGCCTTCGAATTGGACAGGCAAACAAAAGGAGCTTCTTCCACTACAACACAATTGATCGAGACACTTTTTTTCTATTTTTTTTTTTTTTTAATTTCAGATTAATATGAGGGTACAAACTATTAGGTTACATATCTTTATTGAACATTTACTGAAAGTGGAAGTCTGTGCTGATTCTGGAGATGGATACAAGGCAGACAGTAATACCATCTGTCCTCACAAAGCTTATGTCTGTGTGAACTTGATACTGAGCATTCTAAGGTGAACAGGACAAGATCCAGGGAAGGAATACATGGAAAATAAATGGTGACTTCCCAGGATAAGCACGATGATGGAGGCTTGTATTGACATTATAGGGGCCAAGTGCCACTCATCTTAAGGTCAGAGGAAGTGTCCTTCAGGGCGTAGAATTTGAGCTGATTTTCAGAGTTGAGCAGAACAGTTGGGCCCTGTTGTTAACATTGAATCATGAAAGTTTCAGCCTTATTTCTTCTCATTTTTTCCCTTCATTCACAGTTATTTATAAGAAGCCTGAGATGTGCCACCAATATGAGCATGTCAAGTTCGCTGTGCTACAATTTCATAAGAGTTAACTCTTGGTTAGTTTTACATGAGACCAAACATTGGAAGGATATTAAAAATCACTATGGAGAGTCTAGGGCAGTGGTCCCCAACCTTTTTGGCACCAGGAAACAGTCTTATGGAAGAAAATTTTTCCCTGGACCAGGGAGGGGGATGATTCAAGCATATCACATTTATTGTGCATTTTGTTTCTATTAATGATGAAAGTTATTAAGTTATTAATTTCATCATATTAATTAAATGATGACATAACTCACCATAATTCAGAATCAGTGGGAGCCCTGAGCTTGTTTTCCTGCAACTAGACAGTCCCAGCGCTAGCATCTGCCTTAGCTCCACCTCAGTGGTCAGGTGGTAGATTCTCACAAGGAGCCTACCACCTAGATCCCTCACATGAGCAATTCATAGCAGGGTTCGCACTTCTATGAGAATCTAATGCCAGTGGTGATCTGACAGGAGGGGGAGCTCAGGCAGGGATGAGAGGGATGAGGAGCAGCTTAAATACAGGAGATGCTTCCCTCACTTGCCCGCTGCTCACCTTCTGCTGCGCAGTCCCGTTCCTCCCTGGCCACTGACCTCACCAGCACCGGTCCATGACGTGGGGATTGGGGACTGCAGCTTTAGAGTATCGAAGGGTGGACTTTCTGATGGTTCAAATTACTTCCTCGTGGAGGCCTAATAATAGGTTTCTGAGTTACACCAACCTCTGATTATGACACTTGAAGGTTATAAACACAATCAAATCTCTCCAGCACTATTTTCCTTGTGCTCTTACCGAAAACCACACATCTACAGAAATATGATGTGCGGGCAGGAGGATTAGATTGCAGGACAATGGGTCCTATAAAAAATAAAAAAGTTTTAGTCATGTTGAGTAAACATCATGTGAGCCAAAAAATAATTTCAATCCTTTAGAAACTCTGTGAAAGGCCAAAAGTCTCTATGTTAATTATAGTCATAAGAATATACAAATGACTTAAGGATATATGTCACCTTCTTTAGTCCCCTTAAAATTTTAAGAAATTAATAAATGTTATGAAAGATTAGAAAGTAATATGTGTTCATTGCAAATACATAAAAGTCACTTCTGTGGTGATAATATTTTGATGTGTATCATTTCAGGATGTTTTTTCACACACATCTAAGCAAGCACAACATTTAAAAACTTTAAAAATACTGCAAAATCATTTTGTTTACTTTCTTCATTTGAAAATATAATGGCAGCACTATCTTTTTTCTCATTAAGTATTCTATGCAGTATGCCTTTACAAGTATGGGTATACTCTAATTCTTTTTTTTTTTTTTTTTTTTGTAGAGATAGAGTTTCACTTTATCACCCTCGGTAGAGTGCTGTGGCGTCTCAGCTCACAGCAACCTCCAACTCCAGGGTTTAGGCAATTCTCTTGCCTCAGCCTCCGGAGTAGCTGGAATGCTCTAATTCTTCAGAGAACTTCAACAGACATAGAATTGTTCTCTGCTTTATTCTCAATGTTTCAATATCATAAAGAAACATTGAAATGAATACTGTTACGTGTAAATCTTTTTCATTGTCTTTGATTTTTTTTTCTTCCAGGTGCATTTCTAAAGGCTGGGTCACAGCACATGAATATTTTTTAACTAACATGTAACACATTGTAAAACTGCCTGTGAGATACCTTGTGTCTTGCAAATCCGCCCAGTGGCTGAGTGGGAGAGCCAGTATCGCCCCATTCTCACTAATAAGTGAAGATTTTATTAATTGTTTTTGTGTGCACTTATGGAGGGCGAGTGTAATTTTGTTACAGAGATATATTGTGTAGTGGTGAAGTTGAGGCTTTTAGGGTATCTGTCACCCAAGTAAGGTGCATGGTACCCATTAAGTAATAATGGGGATTTTAAAATGCCAAAAGAGTTCTTTAAAAGTCTTCTTTCACTCATATTTTATCCTAAATGTTACTGGCTCGGTTCTAATTAAGTAACCAGGTGACATTTTAGTTTCTCCTGAGAGGGGTTGAATTCAGACTGAGAATGTTTCATAAAGGTATTTTTGTTGTTGTTGTTATTGTTGAGAAAAGTTTAAGCTATTCAAACATCTTTTATTTATTTAATAGTGTTTAATTTGGAGACTTTAAATGAGACAGAACAAAGCCATCACATTTTTCGTGTCTGATTAAGAAGTTATAAAACAGCTGTGATCCCAGCTTAATGAATGCAGAAATTTTACATAATTGTGGATTGATCCCCATCTTCTTCTTTTTATTGGTTGTTAAGTACACAACAAATCAATTATATAAACACATAGCATTTGGAGAGTATTTTCATTCTAAGAAATCTTAGTTATGGTCACTTTATTCAGAGTTCTTACATGTGGACCAACTTTTTAAATGACAATGCTATAAATGTCAAATAGCTTTTCATGCAAATGGTTTAGAATCAGAAATTCACCTTGTGGAGTCAATGTGATGTCATAAGCTACAGAGAAGGACTATTTGACTTGACAATTAGCATTTTTCATGTTTCTCAAAAGTATCAGACTTTGCATAAACAGAAGTAAGGCATTAAGATCCTTAAAAAGTGAAACAAAACTAAACTATAATTTTGATGTGCGAGACACACCAAAAGAAGGGCTGCATACTAAAATGAGTTAATAACAATTTGAATTTAACTCTAAAGAAAATGTGCCAAAGTAAACGAAAGATTACTTTAGATTCTTCAACACATTGTCTTCTTAATCACACTGTTTTGTTTCCTACAGTTAAAATACAGGCAACTGTGTGAAACAGGAGAGAGGAATGTATTGATTACAAATAGATATTACTAATTGTGAGATTTTCAAGGGCATCAGATTGGATTGAAGTAGAAGAGCTTTCTTGGACATCGAGAGGCTAAAAGCAGATGAAAAATCATGAGACCATTAATGACCTATCATACCCCACAGAACACCCCTGAAACTAGAAAACAGGTGCAGCTCATCTGCGTGCACCTTAGCAAATCATAATGTTTCCTGAATGGAAACATAAACCTTTCACAGAAATAGTTAAAGAAAAGAAAATTAAATTTGCTTTCTAAATAAATTCCCCAGGTTTACAGATACAGTGACAGCACAATATTTATTTATTTATTTATTTTGCATCACTTAACAGAATAAGTGTTCTGCTTTCTTTTTGGGGGAGAGTGACAATAAAGTTTTGTTTATTTTTTTATGGGGTACAATGTGCTGATTTTATATACAGTTTGGAATGTTTACATCAAACTGGTTAATATAGCCTTCACCTCCCTTATTTGTTGTGTCTAGACATTTATACTCTACTCTTAATATATTTGACATGTACCCTTGCAGTATTTAGATGTTTTATTTACACACAGTCTCTGTTGTAGCCATGGGTGTGAATGTCCTTAAGGGGTGACTGATGAGTGGCCAGGCTGCTCTGTCACTTCTAGCAATGACTTATAAATATTACAGGCATAGGTCCTCCTGTCTGGCTGTGCAAGGAAAGGTCTAAGAAATTTTAAGTTATGGATGTAACTGAGAACAGAAAAGACAACATTTTTGAATTCCACAAATGATGTTTAGAGTTCATGAACTTAGAAATGTCTTATGACAAAGACAATTGGCACAGTGAACATTAACAAGTGAAAAAAAAAAAGAAAGAAAGAAAATGATTTTAATATCCAGGTAGGGAAACTGGGTTAACATATGGTGGTCCATCTTCAGAATGGAATCAGCAGCGTTATGTAAATTGACATTTAGGAAGAATTTGTGACAGCTTGGGAAACTGCTGTAAAAGAAATAAGTAGTCAACCATGTTAATAACTCTAATAACAAAAACCAAGAGAAAATATAGCAGAGGCTTACCATGACCTGGCTTGCTCTGCATGAACCTCATGGGACTCTCCTTCCCTACATTTCAGATTTTGCAAGTTTCCCCTAATAAAACTATATTACTTATTTATACAATATGAACCCCCTCTGTTTTAATCTCTGCTGTGGATCCTGTGCAGGGGCCTGGTGGAGGGAATTCAGGCACCTTCTGGGGAAGGGACTACGCCCAGCTGCGGGACCCTCCTGCCGTCCTGGCTGCCCTCACCCTTTTATTTCAGCATCCTGGTCTGTGCTGCTTTCTGAAAGTTTCACATTTTTCTTTGTAAATCTTTCCATAAGTAATGGTCCTGTCCTTATATGTAGGAAAACAAAGAATAAATTTTTGCTTTCTTTTCGTTGTAGTATGGGGAATCAGCATGTGAAAGTCTAATGCCACCTGTATTTACAAATAGGGTGACATTTGCATTGTGCCTGAATACAATGCTATGAAACTCCACTTTACCCTCTCTGGCTCACAGGTGCACCTGTTAGTCTATCTGTCCCCTGGAATCACCGCAAGTCACCTACCATGTTGTCTCTTTTCTGCTCTGGCTCCCACTTGTAAGAAACATTTCTGAGGCCAGTGTCAGGAACAGCCACCATGAAAACACCACAATCTGTGCTCAAGAGTTCTGATGTTCCCAAAAATGTTGATACTGATGTACAGGAGCAGTGCTGGCATCAGGGAAGAGAAAGGGTGTTGTGGCTGGACCAGGCGAAGCACCCAGGGTGTGGCACAACTTAGGCTGAAGAGGTAGGTAGAGGGAGTTATGTAAGACCTTCCAGACCCAGGTAATTAAGGACACTAGACTTTATCCAGGTCACTTGGTAGCTCTTGAAAGATTTTAATCAGGAAAGGATAATGCGACCTCAGGTATGAAGTAAACAATTAGTCTGGACAGGGTCCACATTGGCACCGCGGATGGGGTATACACCGGGTAAAAGCAGGAGCCTCTGGATTATGACATGAGGACCCTCTCCACAGCTACAGGGAAAACTCTGTTAAGTACATCTTACAGTTTACAAATTATAAGGGAGAAGCCACATTTGAAGAAACTGTTAACACAATTACTACACAGCTTCAGTTTCCCTGTTACTATAATTCTGATCCCAACCAACCCATGCTTTTCAGTCTTAAAAAGACCAAACTTAGCAGGTGTTCGAGCCTGGAAGCAAGAAAGCAAATTAGAAATACCAGCATCATTTTGGCTAACGAATAGATTTCCTTCAAGTGTCTCAGCTCTCCAGCATTCATCCTGAGTTTAAAAAAAAATACTATCCAGTGCACAGATTGTTCCCCCTGTGTCAACATTGCATCCAATCTAATTCAGAATCATTAACATTTGTACTTAGCCACATGGATTCAAATGCTGAGTGTTCTGAACATTTGCAGGCAGATGTCATCAAAGATGTTCTCTTTTCGCAGTTTCCTCAGTTAATTTGCATAGGAGAGCCATTGCCACTGAATGTGAGGTGCAGTCAACAGAAAAGCAATTTTTGCTTGTTTGCTGTTAAGTTCTGAGCATGTACTTGTATTGAGGAAGCATTTTACTTTACTGCCTTGGAATAACTACTGTTTCACTTACGGTTTGTTGTTACTTTTTTTTTTTTTTTTTTTTTGCAGTTTTTGGCCGGGGGTGGGTTTGAACCCACCACCTCCAGCATGTGGGGCCGGTGCCCTACTCCTTTGAGCCACAGGCACCGCCCTGTTGTTACTTTTTTATTGTTTTATTTAATCAGTTGGAAAGCCCATATTAATACAAACAGAATTTCTTTTACTTGTGTTTGGATATTGATTTTAATGGAAAGACTTTCAGGACCCACTTTTTTCATTGAATTCTGCCTACCTGTCTTTAACCAAGATTGGATCCTCTGCCTTTACTAAGAGGACTTTTTATTTCATCCTTTATGCCATTCCAGGGTAAGGACAATTCTTGAATTAGTAAAACATCGTTATCTCTGATATCGGTTTATCAGTCTTGTTATTTACTTTGCATGCTGAACACTAAAAGGACTCAAAAGATAAATATCAAAGTCCACTGCAAACTAAAGGTGCCCTGTAAGTGTGAATTTTATGACTTCTTTGCTCTTGTTCAGAAATTATTAGCAAAGAATCATAGTTTGACCTTCACCGGGGATAAAATGTTGGTCAAAATTAAGATAAAATTTGCAACTGACAAGGTAGTATTTTCGTCAGTAGCTATTAGAGGAATCAGTTTAGCCAGTATATTGGCAAGTCTGTGACTGTCCCTTAGTCTTAGAAAATAACCTTCTCTCTCCTTGTCCTAGGCTATCATCTCCAACTCTGTGCTTCATCTGATCTTTTCCATTTCTCTTATTGCCATTATACCTCTTAATCTTGAAATGTTGCTCCTATCTGGTGTCCCTGAAACCTGCATATATGATCATGCTCAAGTTTTTGTTATAAGAAAACCAACTCTTTGCTCTTCCATAACTCACAAATGGCTGCATTCTCTCTCCCAACTTCCTGTCTTTAACCAAAAAAGCGCTAAGCACCATGAAATAAAGACATCAGTGAAAGATCCTTCCCCTCAAACACTTTGTTCTCCTGGCATATGGTTTTCCAGAACGATTAATGTGGCCTGGGTTGCCAGAGGCAAGCGGATCAGTATTGTGGCTACTGAAAGAGTTTAAGTAGAAGTTGATGAAAGTTTGCACAAAAGCACTGTTCCAAATATCCTGACATAGTTTAGCTCGCAAGTGTTTTTCAGATTTTACCCTGAAAACCATCCTCCCTGGAGGCAATATCCCTCCATTTTAAAGTTTTGGTGAAAACTAGTCAACACTCACTTCAGTTTTTTGTTTTCCTTTTTTCTATCCTGTTTCTACTTTGCCCTTACATCTACAGTTTTGAGTGGAAATATTCTCTGGGAACGTTAAATCCCATTGGTTCCAGCAGAAGGCTAAGCTTTTTGTTATTTTTTAAGAAGTATCACATAATATTTCTGATTTTAGGAGATTATTCATCTTCATATTATCTTTACTACTATGTGTGTGATATTTTGTTTTATTTTCTTTTGTATTTTTGGTATGTCTTCATATTGAATTAGAAATCTTCATTGCAAATGTGTTTAAAAAGAATTGACCTCAGCATAATATCAAACTGTCTATCAACAGGGTATGACTCTTCATTTAGGCAAATATTTTATATATGGAAATGGAATTAATAAAGTTTAAAACTCTCAAATTTTATTGCTTTTCCCAGGATCTTTAGTGCCACATCAGAAAAATAAATGAAAACAAAAACATTGATAAGGAGCATCTTTGCTCATTTCCTTTTTTAAAAACTACCCACCAAAGTCATCCTGTTGTATTTGTGTGGGGTTTTGGTACATTGCCTTTGTCAAGGTAAGGGAGTTCCCTTTACTTTTCATTTCCTCAGAATTTTTATTATGATGTTGAATTGTATCCCTACTTTCCTACATCTGAGAAAATTCTATTTTTGTATCATTTCACTAATTTGAAATTGATTAATTGTATTGATAGGTGTTTGATATTAACTCAATATTGTATTTTCTCCTTGAATATAACATACTTCAGTTAAATTCTTGAGTTACATGAGCTAATTTCATTAACTCAGGTTTTTCACGCTTATGAAATGCATTCTTATTAAGATCTTTTCTTAAAAGTTTAATAGAAATTTTTGTAAAAGTGAGCCTTGATTAAATTTTTGGGAGAGAAATATATTTAATTCATATTCCAGTTTTTAATAGTCAATGTCTATTCATTAGACCAATATGGCCAGTTTGGGCATTTTATATTTTCCTAGAAATGTATTCTTTCATATTTCCAAATTTATTGGCATGTGGTCACAAAAAATACTATTATTATTTTACCGCTCATATCAGGAGTTATTTCTCTTTTGTATTCTACAATTTGTTTACATGTATTTTACATATATGTAATACATATAATAAAATACATATATTTTACTTCCCATTTATACTTAAAAATAAAAGTATTAACAGAGGTTTGTCTAATTTTTAGTATTTTTAAATAACTAATTTTGGGTTGTAAATCTTTTTTGTTAGTGTATCTTTTTTATTGTACTGATTGCAGCCTTTGAGTTTTTCTTTTTCTTTCTTTTTTTTTTTTTTTTTTTTTTTTGCAGTTTTTTGGCTGGGGCTGGGCTTGAACCCGCTACCTCCGGCATATAGGTCTGGCACCCTACCCCTTTGAGCCACAGGCACCACTAGGTCTTTTTTTTTTTTCTGGCTAATTTATTACACTTTTACTGTTTCCTATTTAATTTGTTCTCAACTTTCCAATAAATCCATTTAAAGCTGTAATTTTTTGTCACTTGTTAGACATGCCCTACAATTGCCGATATGCAGTTTTTACAGCAGCAGTTCATGAAGTTGTTCCTAATTCACCATGGCATTTCCATTTTAACCTAAGTTTATTTAATCATAAGTGTTTCAGTATAAAGACCTGTGCAGTTTTTTTAGATATTTTTAATTGATCTAAATATTTGACATATGGTCAGTGAGCATAATACGTATTATATTGATTCTTTGATGTTTATTGAGGTTTGCTTTGGGAGTTAATTCATCATTTACCTTTCTGTATAGCCCATGTATACTTAAAATATCTATTGTGTTTGGTGTAAAATTGTATATATTTCTATTATTTTAAATTTATGTGTCATCTTATTCAATCATTCTAGAACTTTCTTATTCTTTACTTTTCTTGGTTTCTGAGTTTTCTAAAATCTCAGTCACAATTGTTCATTAATCTCTTCTTCTTCTATAGATATAATGAATGATGCTTTTTGTAATTAAGTATAGATAGATCTATGCCTGCTTATAATTACTGTGACCTTTTCACATATTATCAAGCTTATTATTGCATAGTATTCTTCATTGTGGCTTTTGATATACTGTTTTTCCTAAGTTGTATTTCTTCTGGTATTTTAACTGTCACCACATTTGTCAACTAGATTATATGATTTTCTTAATTTATAATATTCCTTCTTTATTTCTATTTTTTTTTTTTGTTTTTTTATCTTTTTGTCACTAATACATCTTTCATATGTAATCTAATATTCATAGATCAATGCTTTTTAAAAATCCAATCTGAGGATCATTAGTTTTCTATTTATACTAGTAGTTTTTATTTATCATAGAATTCTAATTTATTTATACTATGTTATGTTACATTTTCTGTTTGTACATAAATTTTTTTTCTGATTTTATAATGTTTTTGATAGCAGAAACGATATATTTGATTTTTGACTTTCTGTTAATTAGCCCTAATAAGTAGTCCTTTTAATATCAAAGTCTCGAGTGTATCAACATCTCCATCTCCCCCCTGAATAAGACATGTATCCTGACATATGTTCACCTTCCTCTTCTCACCACCCTTTCTCAGCTTTCACCCTTTATCATCATGGTGCTTGTTATCTGTATCTTCTTTTGATGACACAATAATTATCGTACACTATTTCCTAAACACTATTTTAAATACTTTGCATGTATCATCTTATTTATATAGAGCTGTAACAGGCATTGCTGTCAATGTAATCTTTATGTACGAGGCCTGACAATGAAGTTCATGAAATTGCCACTGTGTGCTTACATTGGGAGCATCGTACAAACAGCTCAGTAAGGTTTCATAACCTCGGTATATCAGTGTCTCACAGTTGTTCTTTTGTTGGCACGTGGCGGTATCTTCCTGAGTGCCCTTCATTGTTGTTATGTGTTTTTGTGTGCCCTCACCCAAGAATGTCGGAGCTTAAATTAAAGCAATGAACAACATTAAAATTTCTTGTTAAATTTGTCAAGAGTGAAAGAGAAATCAAAGATATGTTAGTCCAAGTTTATGGGGATAATTCCATGAAGAAAACAGAAGTATAAAAATGCATTAAATACTTTTCTAAGGGAAGAGTAAGTGTCACTGATGAGGAGCAGTCAGGGTGGCCAGTAACGAGCAAAACTGATGAAAACATTACCAAAACTTGTTGAATTGTGTGTCAAAATCATCAGCTGACCATGAGAAGCATAGAAGACCAAGTAAATATTGACAGAGAAACAGGAAAATCTTGGCATCAGAAGGTGTGGCTCTTGCGTCACAACAGTGCACCAGCTCACATGGCACTGTCTCTGAGTTTTTAGTCAGTAGACAACTGTATTGGGACACCTTTCCTACTCACCTGAGCTGGTCCCCTCATGACTTTTTTCTTTACCCAAAGATAAAATTATTATTGAAAGGAAGACATTTTGATGACATCTAGGACATCGAGGGTTATACAATCATGGCTCTGATGGCCATCCAGAAAAAGAGTTACAAAATTACTTTGAAGAAGGACTAGGCCAGTATTTTTCAATCTTTTTTATCACTCAGCACTCTTGAACCTACATTTAGACTTCCACAGCACACTTAAATTATGTTGATTAAAAAAAAAAGAGTTGGGGGCAGCACACAAGTATAAAACCATTCTTATCTAACAAAACTAATTAATGTAACCTACTTCTGTATACCCTCAGTGAATCTTCAACAATAAAAAAAAAAGAATATACTTATTGTGCTTTGAACTTCCTTAAAAATGACTTAATAATCGTTAAAAAATTTTGCAACACACCTAAGATCCCCTGTAGCACACCAGTTAAAAATCACTGGACTGAGCATTGGCATTTGTGCATAGCTTCCCAAGGGGAGTGCTTTGAAAGTGACCATAGTGATATTCAGCAACCAGGTATGAGTACTTTTTCTGGGATAAGTTCCTGAACTTAATGGTCATGCTTTGCAAAATAGTTGAGACGCTGGGATGTTAAATACCTGTCCCCAAACCACATAGTGAATGTTTTCAGTACTTGAATATGACCGCTGTGATATGCTGCTTCCTAAGAAATCTATAATAATAATAAAGTATACACAATAGATATACATATTTTTTGTGCACATGTGATAATGTGATATATTTACATAATGTACAAGATCAATCCAGGTTATAGGGATACTCATCACCTTCAATATTTGTCTTGATTTTATATTAGGAATAAATTATTCTCTCCTATCCATTTTGAAATGTACAATAGATTGATGTTATCTATAGCCACTGTGCTGATCCATTGAGCAGTTTTATTTCTGGTACATATTTGTACCTATTAATCAACATCTCTTCATCTACCCTCCTCCCTATCCTTCTGGGCTTATGATAACTACAGATCTGTTCACTGTGTCCATAAAAATCACTGGTTTAGCCCCCACATTTGAGGGGGGACATGTGTTATTTTTTCTTTGTCTTTGCCTTACTTTATTTAACATACTGACTGCCCTCAGCATCCATCCTATTACTATAAATGACAGAATTTCATTCATTCTTATGGTTGAATAATGTTGCATTGTGTATGTGTACCTCATTTTCTTTATCCATTTATAAGAATATTTCTGTATGCTTATGTTGGTTCCATATTTTTGCTATTGTGAATATTGCTGTAATAAACATGGGAGTGCAGCTATCTCATCAATATATTGAGTTCCTTTGTTTTATAAATATACCAAGCAGTGGAATCGCTGGATCATATGGTAATTCTATTTTTAGTTTTTCAATTAATTGATATACTTTTCCCACAGTGGTTGTACTAATTAACCCTTGAAAGCACAATGTACAAGAATTCCTATTTCTCTATCTTTGCCAGCATCTTGTATTCTCTGCTTTTTGATAAAAGTCATTTTAACTGACATGAGATGATATGTTACTGTGGTTTTGATTTGCTTTTCTCTGATGATTAGTGATGTTTAACTATTTTTTCATCTACCTGTCGGCCATTTGTATGTTTTCTTTAGGAAACATGTCTATTCAGGTTTTTTGTGCATTTTTTAAAATCAGATATTTTGTTATTGATTTGTTTGAAGTCCTTATATGTTCTGGTTATTAATGCCATGTCAGATGGACAGTTTGAAACTATGTTCTCCCTTTCTCTGAATTATCTCTTCACTTTGTTGACTGCTTCCTTTGCTGTGAAGAAGGTTTTTAGGGTGAAGTAATATTCATTTGTCCATTTTTGCTTTTGTTCCCTGTGCTTACACAAAACATCTTGCTCTGATCGATGTTTCACAGCTTTTCTCCAAAGTTTACTTCTAGTAATCTCATAGTTTCAGGTGTAAGATTTAAGTCTTTAATACATGTTTGTGTATTGTGATAGGAATTGTTTCATTCCTCTGTATGTGGTTATCTAGCTTTCCTAGTACCATTTATTGAAGAGGCTGTACTTTTCTAATTATATGTTCTCGGCACCTTTGTTGAAAATGAATTGGCTATAAATGTGTGCGTTTATATCAGTGGTCTCTGTTCTGTTCCACTGGTCTGTGCATCTGGTTTTATAACAATACTACTCTGATTTGGTTACTAGAGGTTTATTCTTTTTCTTCAGGATTGCTTTAACTATTTGGGGTCTTTGGAGTTTCCATATAAATTTTAGGATTTTTTTCTACTTCTGTGAGGAATTTCTTTAGTATTTTGATAGAGATTTTATTGAGTCCATAGACCATTTTGGACAGTATTATCATTTTAACACTGTTTATTCTTAGTTATGGGCATAGAATATCCTTTCTTTCATGTGTCCTTTTCAATTATTTTCATCAATGTTTTTTGGATATATATAAATATATATGAATATATGTGTGTGTGTGTATACATATATCTTTCACTTCTTTGATTAAATTTATTGCTGGATAATTTAGAATCTTTGTAGCATCTATTGTAAATGGGATTGATTTTTTTTTTCAGGTTATTCACTATTGGTGCACATAAATTGCACTGGTTTCTATATTTTTTTTTTTTTTGTATCCTGCAACTACTGAATTATTTTAGTTCTAACAGTTTTTTTTTTTTTTAGATTTTTCTAAATATAAGATTATGTCATCTGTGAAAAAGCTAATTTAACTTTTTCTTTTCCAATGTGAATGATCTTTTTTTCCCCCCCTTCTTGCCTAATTGCTTTGGCCAGGACTTCTAGTATTATGTTGAATAGAAGTGGCAAACATGGGTATACTGATCTCATTCCAGATCTTAGAGGAAAGGTTTTAAATTTATCTTTCCCCACTTAGTGTGATGTTAGCTATGGTTATCTCCTATATGTCCTTCATTATATCAGGTATGTTCTTTTTATACCCAGTTTGTTCAGGTTTTCTTTTGTCAAGGGGTATTGAATACTACTGAGTGTTTTTTAAGCATCTATTGAAATGATCAATAGATCTTTTGAGTCTGTTAATGTGATATATAATGTTTATTGATTTGTGTATGTTGACCTATCCTTGCATTCCTGGAATAAATCCCTATTGATTATGAGTATTAAACATTTTAATATGTTGTTGAATTTGGTTTGCTAGTATTTTGTTAAGGACATATTTATCTATGTTCACAAGTGATATTGACCTGTAGTTTTCTTTTTTTATTGTATTCTAACTGGTTTTGTCAATACTGGCCTGATAGAATGAGGTATGAAGAATTTCCTCCTTTTCAGTTTTTTCAATGAGTTTGAGTGGAAATGATATTAGTTCTCTAAATATTCGGTAAAATTCAGCAGTGAATCAACCAGGTCCTGAGCTTGTCTTTGATGAGAGACTTTCTTTTATTATGGCTTCTATCTTATTACTAGATATTGGCTTGTTTAGGTTTTCTATTTTTTTAATGGGTCAATATTGATAGATTTTGTGTGTCTAGGAATTTATTCATTTCTTCTAGGTTTTTCAATTTCTTGGTGTATGATAGTTCATAGTAATCTCTAATGCTTCTTTGTATTTATGTCTACTTAGGCCTACCCTTTCATTTCTGATTTTATTTACTTGGATCTTCTTTGTTCCTTTTTAGTTAGTATACCTTCAACTTTTTAATTTTGTTTATCATGTCAAAAGGTCAATTTTTTTCATTGATTTTTTTCCTCAATTTCCTTTATTTGTATTCTGACCTTTGTAATTTTTTTCCTTCTACTAATTTTGGATTTAGCTTATTCTTGCTTTTCTGGTTCCCCAGTTTCATTATTAGATTCTTTGAGTCTTTCTACTTTTTTGATGTAGGCATTTATCACTATAAACTTCCCTCTTGGTATTACATTTTCTGTATCCCATAGACGTCACTATGCTGTATTTTCATTTTCATTCATTCAAGAATTTCAAAAATCTCCCTGGTAATTTCTTCATCAACTCATTGGTTGTTGAGAAGTATATTGCTTAATTTCAATGTGTTTGTGTAGTTTTGATTTCCCTTTTAATATTGTTTTTTAGTTTTATTCCTTTGTGGTCATAAAAGATACTTCATATGATTTCTGTTATTTTGAATTTGTTAAGATTTATTTTGTGGCCTATGGTATGGACTATTCTGGAAAATGTTCCATGCATTGATGAAAAGAATGTGCAATCTGAAGCAATTGGGTGGAATGTTCTGTAACTGTCTCTTTGGTAAGTGAATAGTTTAATTCCAAAATTTGTTGTTTTTCCATCTAGATGAACTGTTCATTACTAATAGTGGGATGTTGAAGTCCCCTCCTATTGCAATCCATCGCTCCCTTTTGGTCTGCTACTCTTTTTTATGTATACTTGGGTTCTCTGGTGTTGGGTGCATAGATTATTATATCCTCTTGCTGAATTGACCCTTTTATCATTACACAGTGGACTTTTTTCTCTCTTTTTATTGTCTTTGTCTTATAATCCATGTTATCTAACCTAACTGTAGCTACTTCTGTTCTTTTTGGGGGGTTTCCACTTATGTGGAATACCTTTTTCTATGCCTTCACTTTCAGCCTATGTGTGTCTTTATAGATCAAGTGGACTTCTTGCAGACATGATATAGTTGGGTTTTGTTTCTTAACCCTTTTTGCCACTCCATTTCTTTTAACTAAATCACTAAGCACACTAACATTCAGTGTTAATTATTGATAAGTAAGGGCTTACTACTGCCATTTAGTTGCTTGTATTCTGGATTTGTTGAGACTCCTCTCTTCCTTTCTCTCTTTTTTACTATCTTCCTTTGTGGTTGATTGATTTCCTTTAGTAATATGTTCTAATTTCTTACTTTTTATTTTTAGTGTATCTATTATAGGTTTTTGTATTGTGGTTACAAAACCATCTTATAAATTAAACACATTATTATAAGGAGATAACAACTGATTTTGGTTAAAAAAGAAACAAGTCAACTGATAAATTTATCGAGGAGATTTAATTAAGATAGTGAAATAATAAAAATCAATTAAATCTTGAACCTATGAAATACACTTACCAAGTCTCCTTAAAACTGCTATTTTGAATTTGTGGTCAATTCAATTTGTAGTCAAAGACTCATTAGAATCAGTCACTGGCTCTTTCTTCTTTCTATTTGGGGTGGTCATGGTTTCCTGTTTGCTGTTGTTTCTTGTGGGTGTACATATATGTCTTTGAATTGAATTGTTGTCTATTTCAGTCTTTTCTATCTTATTTTGGTGTTTATTGCATGTATTGCTTAATGATTCTTTATAATTTAACTTTTGAAGTTTTTTATTCTCTTTTGGGTTGCCACCTCTTCTTGGCTCTAGGTGGTACCTTAAGGCCAGATTTGCCTCAGCTTTAGTAAATGGTGGAAGTGCTACCAGTCCTGAATGGAGAAGACCCCAAAGGGAATATCCTGGCAGTGTGGTAAGACCAACTAGTTAGGAGTTGATGTCCAGGAGACCTGTGGAACCTACCTCCTATAGCATAGTGCTGCTAAACAGCAACTATGATTTGACATCTCATTTTGCTAAGTTACAGAGCAGTTTTTAGGGATGGGGATGATAGTACTACTTTCTCCCCTCCTCCCTTTTTTTGACTGTCCTCAGGGATATTTATCGTATCAGGCACTCTCAGGGCTGCTTATGGCCTAAGCCAGGGACAGATCTTCTTCCAGGGAATCCAAGATTGTAAAGAAGCTGATTATTCTCCTCAATCTCACTTTTTCCAATGTAGGAACCAAGAGTAGGGGGAAATTTGGCATCTGTTGGACTCCAGGCAGATTAGGAAGGGGCATCATGAATAAGAACATCCAATTTTCTTAATGTCTGCTCAAAAATTTTTATTTCTCTTAGCCTTGGGAGCTGTCTTATACTCATATGTAAATTCTGGGGTATTGTTGGTGATAATTTCAGTGCTGCGTATTTGGTTTTGATGTTCTGTAGAGGAGGAGTGAATCCAGCCTTTTGCTGTGCCACCATTTTAGAACTGGAAGTCCAAATTAAGTCTTTATTTCAAAGATTATATTTTCACAGTTAGCATCTCCAGTTGGTTCTTCTTTGAAATTGTTGACTTCTACCTCATGTGTTTATTATTCTTCTTTGCATCATTGAGGATATTTATTATGCTTTTTAGAAATTATTTCCTTTGCCTCTATCACTTATGGTGCCTTCAATAAAGGTTGTCTTCCTTTTATCGGTTCTTGCCATTCATAGAGATTTATTTTTTGTTAGGAACTATTTGATAGGCATTGGACTAATTGCTTTAATACACACACACACACACCAAAAAAAAAAAAAAAGTAAGAAAAGTATTAAATATATTTTCATCTTACCCATTAAGAAATTCTGCATCAATAGATTAAATAAGTTCAGGCACTTTGTCAAGTACTGGGGTTAGGATTAGAACACAAGCATACTGATTCCACAGAATGGTCTTACATACTATACTATTATTTATTATATTTAGAAAGATAAAACATAAGCATTCCATTCAGTTGTCATGCACAAGTAAATATAATAGCATTGGGAATAGGAAAGAGTTTTTAAGTAGGACTTACTTAGTACAATTGAGTTATTTGGTAGAGTTTCTTGGAGAAACTGGGGCCTGAGTTGAGTCTTCTCATGAAGACTGGATATGGGATAACCAAAAGGTACAAAGAATTGTGTTCATAAATATATTTAGTTAATAATACTTGATTTCTTTCAACATGCCAGGCTTTACCCTAAACATTTTACATGTATACTCTGAAGTGAATGCTATTATTAGACTTAGACTCAATTTTTATAACGAAATTGAGCCCCAGAGAGATTAAATAAGTTTCCCAAGCTCACATAATGAATGCTAAGGCTGGGATTTGAACCTTATCAGTTATGGTTCTGAGTGCACACTCCTGTTTTTCTTTGCCATTTGTATTATACAGTTATACAAAGGTGAGAAGATGAAATATAAGTTGGGGAGGCACCACAAAAACAAAGGAAGAAAAAAAGAAGAGTCAAGTTAGGAAAACAGTGGTCAGAATAGTAATAGTCATATTTTATGTCAGCCATCCCTGTCCTTGCTAGTTGGTCTCCTATCGTCATGCACTCTGGTATCTTTTTTGTTGTTTTTGTTGTTGCAGTTCGACTGAGGCCAACTTTGAACGCACCACCCTTGGTATATGGGGCCAGCACCCTACTCACTGAGCCACGGGTGCTGCCCTACTCTGGTCTCTTTTAATGGGTAGTGCCTTACCCCATTGAAAATCTTCTCTCTTTAATTTTTTGTTGTTGCCGTTGCTGTTGCTGTGATTGCTGTTGCGGTCTTCTTCATAAATTCCTTGCCTGGACCTGTATCTATAAGAGACTTTCCAACATTTTCTTCTAGAATTCTTACAGTTTCATGTTTTTGGTTTAAGTCTTTATCCACTGGGAATTAATTTTTGTGAGTAGTGGGAGGTGGGGATCCTGTTTCAGTCTTTTACATGTGGCTGTCCAATTTTCCTAGTACCACTTATTGAATGGAGATTCTTTTCCTCCAGTGTATGTTTTTGTCTGCTTTGTGAAAGACCAGATAGGAATATGAGAATGATTTTCTGTCTGGGTTCTCTGTTCTGATCCATAGGTCTATGTCTCTGTCTTTATACCAGTACTGTGCTGTCTTGATTACTGTAACACTGTAGTATAGCCTGAAGTCTGGTAAAGTGATGCCTCCAGATTTGTTCATATTATTCATTCAGGGATCTGTTCTGATTATACACAAAGCTTTGAACTATTTTTTCTAGTGCTACAAAAAATGACATTGGTATTTTAGTGGGGATTACACTGACTCTGTATATCACTTTGGGTAGTATAGACATTTAAACAGTATTGATTTTGCCAATCCATGAGCATGGTACATTTTTCCATCTGTTTAAATCTTCTATAATTTTTATTCTCAGTGTTTATAATTCTTCCTATGGAAGTCTTTTGCCTCCTTAGTTAATATATTCCAAGGTATTTCATTATCTTTGGTGCTACTGTGAAGGGTTATTGTGTTTTTGATTCTCAGCTTAACTATTGTTGGCCTATACGACGCCTACTGATTTGTGTACATTCATTTTGTGAACTGACACTTTACTGAAATTATTACATTCAATACAATTTGGAAGTAACAATTTCTACCTAATGTAAAGTAAGATTTTGTAAATTCTTTATTACTCCACATATATACTTTATTAGTAAGACTATTAAGTAATGGGCAACAACACTCCAAACTCCTAAACTAATAAGTATGATTATGATGCAAAAATCAGCTCATTCACAAGTCAGGACAACCATGAGAACTATGTTTTTTAAATTATACAGATAAGAAAATTGAAACATAATCAGATTTTAGAAGAATAAAGTTGAGCTCAAGTCTCTCTGGTTCAAAAGACAGTGCTTTCAAAATTATACAAAAGCAGTATATTTTTCTAATTATTTGTGTATTACATACATTAATATACATATGTATACATATATGTCATATACATATATATATGTATAATCATATATATATGACTCCTTCACTATACAGAGCTTTATGGGAAAAACAGGAGCTAAAGGGAGCTAAAAAATCTGTTTGTACTGAAGTGTGGGATATTGGAGTTAGTTATTTCTTTTCTTCTGGACCTAATGGTAAAAGACCAAATTAGAGAAAAGTTATATGACCCAGAATATTTCAGGGATACTTGTGTTTGATAAGGAAGAACCTGAAAATCATCTGTTACTCAATGGTACATTTAAAAAAATCAGTAAAGGAAATCTTGTGGTAGCAATTCAGGGTGGCAAGAGTGACAGCGATGTGTTACAAAGCCATAGCGATTGCTAACGTATTATTGACACTAACAACTCAATATCCTAGAAATATTTTCTGTTCTAGGTTGAATGAAAATGTCTATCTGTTCACTTGGATTGCAAACTCTAGGATTCAACCTTAAGCCAGATAAGTTTAAGTTAAACTAAGAAATCCTTTTGATAGTTAAGTCAGCTGATTGAAGTGTATGTGAAGTGGTTGCAAGTTCTCCCTCAATAATGGCACAAAAAGAGATCATAACATGTGGTGTCAGTCGTGATTATGACACTGGAGGCAGAGCTAGTGTTAGAATTCCATGTGTGGCATTAATATCTGGATACATGTCTGGCTTTTATTGGTTTTTAATGAGAACAGTGAGAATAAATGATTAAAATATAAGTCAGAAGTAATCGTAAGTTTTATTTTGTGAGTGCTATTTCAACACATCTCTTTTTATTGTGGCAAAATATACCTAAAATAACATTTACCATTTCAACTATTTCCAAGTGCATGCTTTACTGGCACTAAATCTATTCACACTATTGTTTAACTATTACATCTGTCCATCTCCAGAACGTTTTCCACATCATAAACCGAAACCATATATAATTAAGTAATAGCTCCCTATTCCTTTCTTCCCTGACTCCTGGAACCACCATTCTACTTCCTGTCTCTATTAGTCTATTTTAGGTACCGTTTATTTCATTTCTGAGCCTGGTGTATCTTGTTTACAATAATATCTTAAAGGTTCATCCAAATTGCAGCATGTGTCAGAATTTTCTTCTTTGTAGGGCTGAATAATACCCCATTGTGCATGTACATAAACTGCTTTTATGTATCCGTTCATCTGTTGATGGACATTTGAATTATTTTTACTTTTTGGCTATTGTGAATATGCTGCTGTGAATGGTGATATGTAAAGACTTCTTTCATATATAATTTGGGTTTTGAAAACAAAATCTTTTGGACAAGACAAACTGATAAGATATTAGAAATGTAATACTGGTATGCCATTCCTGGTGAAATTTTAAATCATTTTGTGAATATCAGTCATAGTTAGAGTAACCACATAATTTATCATCCAAACCAGCATTCATTTAATAGTAATTGTCATATGACTAATATTTTCTAGAGAAAATAGACATAAAACCCAGTTTTCCCAAGCAAACTGGGCCACATGGCCCCCTTCTTTCTTTGAAATGTACTTAAATAAATAAAATCTTCTATTTACAGGGATTGGAAACTGTGAAATGACAATGTTTTATTTCATCTCATTGGAAAATTCAGTCTATTTTTCAATTTAGGAGGCATATTTGTAATCTTACACCATTCAAATTCTATTTAGTAAAATGAAATCAAATCCATCTATTTCCCCTAAGCTATCAAACATAGTTCTTTGATCTTATTTAAGAGAATGGTAATTATTAATAGAGTTAGCACCAAGCAGGTATTTATATGTGAGCCCATTGTTTTCCACTGTTAGCATTTTGTCAGTTAGCAAATACTCCGTGAAAAGAGACAATTGAACCCAGTAAAAAGGAATTTTATACTTTGAGTTCTTTTTATTTTCTAACATGAGTCCAGCCAACCAATTTTATACAGTATAATAATCACTTCTAATGTGAATGAATTATATGTAGTTCTCATGACTTCTTATTAATCAAAAGTAGAAATTCAGATATGTTATTGCGCGTTACTGATCCTGGTAGCTAATTCGTACCCCCGTCTATGAACTGCTAAAATGTAGGGCATGGGTGCAGGGGTCACTGATTATTTCTATGTGATGATTTTCTCAAAGTCAAATGGTAAAAGAAGAATCAAACTCAGCCATTTTTAGTTCCTTAGTAAACAGTGAAGCTATAGATATGAAACTTTTTAGACAAGTGGAGTATTTTTTTGAAATGCAAAGCCTTTATGTAAATACCTTGGATTAAGACTTTGTTTGGGAGGAAGATGGGGACTATCAGGTGTTATTGTGCCAAAGGAAAAGAAACCTTGATAACTCAACATTAGGGAGAAAGCTAGCCTGGCTTTGAATAGCCATCTGGCTAATAATTGGGTATAATTTGTAATTAACAAATTGGTTATTATATATAATACATTGCTATCTTTGCTCTGAGACATGCCATGGCTGTATCTATCGTGAGGTTTTTGAAAAAAATAGATCCCTTGGAAAGGGATTGGCCCTGCTAGGTCTCTAATATTACAAGATGATCTCTAAATATTATTCTCTTAATAAACTAGTTTATGCAACTTTCCTAGTGTTAAACCAAGTGGACATTTGTGTGTTATGGTCACTTTATGGTGGGACACACACAGTATTATTAACTTTCTTAAAAACTTTATTTTGTAGATAGTTCAGGCTACTGCTTAACCTCCTCTCCGGTTTTCTCTTTTTAATAAATTGTCCTGTGAATTCATGAAGCTATAAAGGCTGCCTTGATAATGGGAAAAATGCACATATAAAAATAATTTCCTCATTTTTTTATACAATCAAATATTATTTTAGAAAGTTATGTGGAAAATTCACATACTCTATCTCTAAAAGTCTATGTATATGTGCTCTGTATATTACTGCTAACATCTACATATATGATAGTTTTATGTATGTTAAATGTATATGGCTATATCTATACATATACACACATACAGGTGTCCCTAAAGTCACCATACATAGTGAAACTGGGAAATTATAGCTAAATGTACCTTAATTTGCAAAATATTTGTTTCACAATTTCGCAAAATATTTACAAAATAAAGGTGTTGGCTACCTCTTTGTATAATTTTGTAATGAATACAGTAGAACTTGCATAGCTAATTACTTTCCTACATTGACCACCTCCTTATGTTGACCTACTTTTTGTAGACCAGACATGCTCTACATGTATATATCAGTACAGTAGGCCTGGTTCCTTATGTTGAACACCTATGTATGTTGACCAGTTTGTTACAGTCCCTTGAGTGGTCAACTTACACAGGTTCTACTGTATTTTGTAAATGAATGAACATTTACCTACAATTTCCCATTTTCCCTATGTAAGATGACTTTACAGGCAACTTTTGGGACACCATATAATATATATATTTCTGCTTCTCATTTTCTAAATTAGATTTTAAGGGTAAAATATTGCAACATTTGTTCATTTATATAACCCAGATGATAATTACTATTGTAAAAGACAGGTTAAGAAAATAAAACAAATTTTTACATTCAATTCATAAATTCAATTCATTTTACAGAATGAATTCACATAAAATGAGATTACTTTTCTAAATCTTATGGCATTTTCTTAAATTCAATTTAATCAATGTAAAAATTTCAAAGACTAACCAACCCTACAAGTATGATACATAAAATAAAACAAACTAGGTTCTAAAAATAAAATTACATTAAACTTACTTTCTCCAAGTTACCAGATATTATTAATATTTTGGAAAACCAAGCTAATTCTCTTTCTATGTACTAGACCTTTTTGAAGTCCCATATAATTAGTTCTGTTTTGGAGCTGGAGACCCACCTGCCTCAAACAGGTTAAGTAACTTACTCAAGGTCAAGATCTAGTAAGTGAAGGAGGTAGAATCTAGTTGTTATTAATTTCCCTCAGACCTGTAGAGTTTGCTCTCTACAAAATTTAAAAACAAACTTAAAAAAAAAAAAATTGTCCACTGTCTGTGGCAAGAAAGGATATTGAAAAAGCAAAAACCACCCCCCCACCCAAAAAAAACCCCTCTGTGATAAGTATCAGAAAAGTTTGTTCTAATTTGAATTACCATTAGTTTATAGGAAATAGCACCTTCCCTCTCTGAACATTACCATTTAGTAATAGTAGTACTTTTCCAGCATCCTTGGGTTGATCTCATGTTAAAAAAGCATTAAATAAGTTATTGCTTAATTATAGCATTTTCGAAATTACAGAGACCTTCAAAGATAAAAAGTGGATCTTACTGCAAATAGAATTTGTTGCAGCACTAAATAACCAATTGTTATTGATATACTCTTTGCTATGATCTATTTCAATGACAGCATAAAGTATCTACTAGGTCATATCCAAGTTCTTCATGCAACTAGACCATTATCATCTCACATATGTGTATGGTACTTTTGTGGAAGATAATTATCAAAATTTTTTACTTTATTAGAGATCCACAATTTCTCATCTAAAATCCATAGGGTAAGACATGCTTCTATATTCATAATTTGTCATGTGTTACAAATGTAATATGTAACATTATTACATCATAATATGTAATATGAATATGATGCATTCACCATAAATTTTGTAACAACCCCAGTGGGGTCCACTATGAAACTCCATAAACAAATAAATAATATTCTGCAGCAGAACATATTAAGATTCTCACAAGAAGATAAACTATTGGGAGCTTTTGGCTAGGTGTGATCAGATTGAGTTGCCATACAAAAGTCTAGCATAATTATGGAAAAGTTCTAGTTTTCAAAAATTTCACATTTCAGATATGTAGTTAATAGATTAAAGGCCTCTTAGAATTATAAATGTAATACTCATTATACTAATATATTTTAGAAGTTTTAGATTACACAGAAACATAAAAAAGAAAAGAAAACGCCCACCATTGAGAGTGCCTTCTAGCTATTTGTGTCTCTCCTTACAACATAACTGAGATTGTACAATACCTATTCCTAGTTCACTCTATTCAACTAATATCATGTGTATACCCAAGCATAATTTTGAAATAAGCTCTTTAGGTAACTGAAGGACCTGGAGGAGACAGCTGTGCCAATCAGAAAATATGGAAGCCCATCATTACAAGAATCTCAGAGCTTTTCATGAAGTCATTACATTAAGTCTATATCAAGTTCTAAGGATATATGGGATATGAAGTTAATGTAGATGCTTAAATGCAGAAAATTCTCAAGCTCAATTTTTCATCTTTGGTGTTGTTGTTAATAAGAACACAGTTCTACTGTTATACTGTTTGCATTTCTTGGGTAAAGTCTCTCTAATAATAGTGTCCCGTCCTCAAGCGGTGCATCCTTCACTCCTTCCCTCTCCCTGCTCCCCCATTCCTGACTCTTTGTACCCTCACTGATTCACCAACAATAAAAAAATTTAAAAAAAATAAAATAAAATAAGTGAATAATAAAAAAAAACACAGTTCCTAATTTGAGCTTATATTGTCTTATCTAATGTCTGTTGAAGGAAAAGATGCTATTTTAGGATTCCAAAGCTATTTTGTTCGTCTTTCTTCTTTTATAGGGTTTAGACTTGTCAACTTAAGGGTATAAGATGTGAAAAAGTTTGTAATGTGATCTTTGAATGAAACTGTATGTTTAAAGTGCATCAGTGATCTCAAAAAGTTTTTTTAATGTAGGGTTTGATAGCTTCACTGACATGAAAACCAATTGGCCTTTAGAAGTAGTGCTTAAAAAAATTCTGGGATTTATAATTTTCTGTGATCACACAGGTTGTGTTTACAGATACTTTTTGAGATTGTAAATGAATGAAAACAAGCCTAAGTTTAGCAGCTGAGCTCTCTCTATTGTACATAGTCTGTTAAATATGTGTCTGACATCCCAAGATGGTCCACCTGCTGCATTCCATCCTATGTTTGAGTGAAGCATTATCAACTGGAGAAAGCATCAAATATTTAAAGGCTATGAAGCACTTAAGACTGTCAAAATAATCTATTTCACTTGCATGGCCCTCTGCTGGGCCCTTAAGGGCATTTGTCCATCATGATAAAGTAGTTATAATTGATTTTTGTTCATATTTCATTGAGTTCTATCATAAAACTAACAATAAACTTTGAAATGTTCTTCAAGTTGTTTCTTTGTCTTGGTTTTCTAGCCTTTGAGTCACGTATACCTGATTCATAAAGGTAGAAGTCTTCAGAAAGAATGAATTTTAAGTATGAAAATAATAAAAGGTATTTGTATGGTTTAGAGAGAGAACAATCTCCAAGTGTCTGTTGCTTTGCCCCTGTAGTTCTTGAAGAGTTTGTGTCTTATGAAGTTACCGGGAAAAACTGTATTAGAATTCAATAAACCTTATTAAACACATTATCCTTTGGCAGGGGCCACAGGGAAGAGCCACAGGGAAGCCACCACATGTGGTCTTTCCTTACTGGGATTGCCACCTGGTTACAGATGACTGTGGCTAAAGTGAATCTTAGTGAGAAGGTAAACAAGTATTCTTAATATTTAAAACTAGAACCCTGGGAGGAAGAAAAATAATATCTTTTTATTTCAATATTATTTGCATTTAGGTTATTAGTGAATATGTATGTTTATTTAGTGCTCCCTGTAGCTTTGATGGGGCCTGGGAAGATTCTATCGTGTTTTTGATGACTGTTTGGTTTAGTCTTTCTTCCATTTTTTCACTTTTTTCCCCTACTTCCTATATATTTGAGGGATTCAGTCTTTATTTCATTCATTGCCCTCCATCTTGCCATTCTTGGTAAATCATAAAGCATTTTATGGACTTATAAATCAAAAACTTAGAGTAAAACATTCTGTAATGTATTGAATTGTACCTTTAAAACTCAATTAAATCTCCAAAGTCACCATCTTCATAAGTCAGGCGATCAAGGCATATTGGTTTTCTCAATAGTATTGCAGTCTTCCATTTGAACAAACTTTTTTTTGCCGTTATTAGGATTATGTAAGTTGTCCTACTTACATAGGCATGTCCTACTGGATTATGCCTATAATCCAGCAGTCTGGAGGCCAAGGTCAGTGGTTTGCTTGAGCTCAGAAGTTCAAGACCAGCCTCAGCAAAAGCAAGATGTTGTCTCTACTAAAAATAGAAAAATTCTCCAGGCATTCACCTATAGTTCCAGCTACTCAGGAGGCTGAAGCAGGAAGATTGCTTGAACCCAGAAGTCTGAGGTTCCTCTGAGCTAGGCTGACATGAAGACATTCTAACGTGGGGCAATAAAGTGAGACTCTGTCTCAAAAATAAATAAATAAAAGATTGAGTAATCCAGAGAAAGTTCTAGCTTCTCTTTACCCACCCCTAAAAAACAAAAAAATAATAAATAAAAAACGATTGAGTAAGCTACAAGAAAGTTCTAAGCAAAAGAAAAAAGAAAAGCATCTAGCTTTATTAAAATCATCTGAGAATGATATTTGATGAGCAGGATGTATGAATTAACCGAATCCTAATCTCCAACATTCAAGTCAGGTGGCTACTCGTGTTTTATTTGGTCTTAGCATCTACATTGTTACAAAAATATTCATTAACGTGGAATCAGCATGATATTTGGTGTTAAGACAGAAAAGTAGGAGAGGGGAAACCATACAAACAAAGGCTCCTCATTTCTGTCATTTGTCTTCTTATGTCACGACAGTGTGGCTCAGGATCAGAAAGTAAGAACTTGGATCCTTGCAAAGAAAGATTGGTTGAACTCAGAAAGGATTAAAGTGGCTTGGAAGGATGTCATATGTTATTGTGGTGTGATATATTTTGTACACACCTCACTACAAGCTTGTGAAAGAAGAAGACAAAGATGGTTCATCCACATGGTGAATAGGGATAGATGCAGTGATTTCTCCCACAAGACCATACAGATGGCATTTATAAAATGTAGAATAGATTATGTTTTGACATCGATTCGGAAGATATTGACTAGTGCTGTGATTATCTTTTTTTTTGTATTAGATTGGATCACATTTTTTTGGAAAATAGGCAGCTGCCACTTATGACTATCTTTGGAGTAATTTTAAAGTAACATATAGTTATTATAAAATGTAATTAATGAAAAATCAGGTGCTCATCATTGTATCACCGTCTCTTCTCCTTCGGTTATAGCTCTAGGTACCTCAAAATATGTTTTTTCAGATATAACTCTCAGATGATTTTAATCATGTAATGAGTTGCTTATAATCATTGGCACCATCTCCATAAAGTATGGAAATCAAGAAACTTAGAAGCTCCGTGTGAGCAATCTGTTTTCAGACTTACGCTATTTGATGGGACTTTGATGACAGGATCTATGCTAAAATCTACCATAAAAACATTCTGCAGAGTCCTAAGAACTAAATGTTTCAAGCTTTGAAAGAGGTGACTTAGAATCATTCACAAGCAAGTATTCTTGAGGTTTTTATGATTTGTTGTTAGTCTTCTAATTACCAAAGAATTTTCTTGATTTACATATCTTACGGAAATGGTGATAAGAAACTAAATATAATTTTAAAGTATTCTGATTTAAACACTATTAAATCTGCAAACAACCTGGAAAGCTTCAAAAATGACCTCCTATTTGGTATGCAAAAGCATTTGAGTTTGCAAACGCTCAAGGAATTGTGCCAAAGATTACACAGCTGCTTAGCAGAACACGACCTTTACACATGAAACTTTGTGATTATTTATTCATTTGCCAAGATACCTCAATAAGTAGTAGTGAATGTTTGAACATCACAACTTGCTGAATCCAGTAAAAGAAAGGAAACTAAAAGAGTCTCAATGTCTAATTATTTTGGAATTTATACCTTATCATTATTCTTGATTTTGTAATATTCTTAATTCCTTACTAATAGTAATGAATGGCATGTTGTTAAAGTACTCAAATTGATTTTAAAACCCATTTGTGCAGAAAAATTAATTAAATATTCTAGCATATTTCTCATGCTATTCAGGGTACTCCAAAACTAAGTATCAGAATTTCGGAAAACCATGACCTTCCATTTGTATTTGACAAATTAGTCTTATAAAACAGCTTTTATAAGCATATCCCATTTGTCACAATAGATTCAGGACAAGATACATCCAAATTAATTTTAGGTAAATCAGAAAAAAATATTTTTCTCACCAGTCCCCTCAGTGAATCATATATAATGAAGTATTTACCAACTTGAGCAGAAATCACTGTATCTTTGTTTTACTTATATGTCTATGGAATATTTCAAAGTTTCTGTA
The DNA here is from genome assembly GCA_963574355.1 of Loris lydekkerianus. Classification (NCBI taxonomy): domain Eukaryota; kingdom Metazoa; phylum Chordata; class Mammalia; order Primates; family Lorisidae; genus Loris; species Loris lydekkerianus. The sequence goes on from CAUYPK010117176.1 coordinate 31,175, forward strand.
AAGAAACTTTATGCAAAAGATATAAGCAAACTTTTAGTTCCACTTGCCTATTGTGACAGAAAAAAAATTTACATCATAAGCCATTTATTTTCTGACCTATCACAAATGAAAATTCAAGCTGAACATTAATATCGTTTATCACCTTGATTTCACTCATGATTCGTATGATTTTATGAAGATTGCAATAACTCCAAAATCACCATCACAGCGAGGAAAATATTCATACTTCTTTACTGTCTCTAAAACTTGATTATAAACACTTAGAAATTAAGACATCATAGAGAATTTCATCTATACTGCTATTTTGTAGGTGGGGAAACTGAGGTTCAGAGATGACATCACTCAGTCAAAGTCACTTGGGCAATAAGCAACAAACTGCACCATGAATTAGAATTGTGTGCCCCACTCCAGAACAACCTGCTGCTGCAATTTATATATTAACCTCCCCTAAAATAGTCACAAAGATTCAGAAAAATTCACAACTCCTGCCCTAGTGTTTTTTATTATCAACTATACGGGGTCAGGGGGGACTGTAAATTGAAATGATGTTCGTGTCCCCATGAATTAGTGAACATTTTCTCCAACTTAATTTGAACACTTTCCCTTTCTCAGCATTTTAAAGTCTGGAGTCATGAACACAGCAAAGCAGCACTCCTGACATTGACTATTCAGGGTAATGATTAACGACAACAAACCATGAACCTTCCGTGTATGTGTGAGAATTTGACTTCTCTGTATCTCTGCAGATCAAGAGGAAAAAATAGTCAAATTCTAATGAATAAAGTAAAAAAAAAAAAATCCCTGGGAAAAATGGTATTGAAGGGTATAATTATATTAAAAAAAAAAAAAAAAAAAAAAAAAAAAACACAGAGAGAAATATAAATCCTGTGTAGGAAAAACAAAGCTAGAGGAAAATTGGAAGACATTCTGGGAGAGGTCCCTAGGGAATATGACTAGATGTTTAGTAATTTTAACATTGATTTAAAATGCCTAACTTATTAGTAGCTAATAGTTTAATTTGGGAATTCCGTTTTGACTGTTCTTCACTGTTGCAAATACAGAGTATTAGCCCCTCTTCTGTGTGGGGGATATGTTCTGAGATTCCCACTGGAGGTCCGAAACCATAGACAGTACCAAATTTTATCAGTATTATATAGATATATCCATCTGATAACTGAGATGGCTGCTGATGTGAGTTTGGAGTCATTGCAATTTTAGCCAAATTAAACGAATCATGAGTGGGATCAAGGTGATAAATAATCTTAATGTACCCTGCCTTCATTAAAATGGTTTGCATACAGTTCCAGGCACCACTTTATAAGAATGTCATTGAAGAGTGCCCGTGACCTTTCCCTTTGTAGCACTCATTACATTCTCAATGATCTTGCTTAAAGTATTTGCCTTTTTAGTAGACTTTAAGTTCCATAACTGCAAGGGCTAGCTATATTTTTCCGTTTATCAGCATATCTCCAATGCCTGGCATGTCATAGGTGCTTAATTAATACTTAATAATTGAAGAATGGTGGAAACTAAAATAACGCAAATTCAGGAAACCATGTACATGGGAAGTGGTTGAATCAGGGGTGTTTGATGGAGAGAAGAGTAAGTTAGGGGGGATGTGAAAGTCATCTTCAAATATTTGGAAGGTCATTGAATGTAACAGGGATTTTACTTCATGTTTTTTCCAGGGGAAAATATGAAGATCTGTTACTGAGATAAAGCTGCCGATAAATGTTTTGGTTCAAGAGGACTTAAAAATAAATTAGAATGTTCACCCATGAGCAAAGAGGGGTACCTTGTAAAGTATCAAGCTTTCTGCAACTGGTAGTGTTCAAATAGAGGAGATAATCTTCTTGCCAAGAAGAGTGATAAAGCAGAATTCTCAGTCTGTCGGGGGTGTGCACGCTGACTTTGAAATCCTCTTCAACTCTGATTGTGTAACTTTAGTATAACTAAGCACAAGAAGCTTTCCACTTGCAGTTTGCAACTCTTATTTTTTTTCTTTTGAAGACACTTCCTAATTTCATTTAAAAATCCATTTTCTCATTTTTCTAACTGTGAGTTCTTTTTCCTAGACAGTTAATGATTGGTGAAAAATATTGAGTAAAGCATGATTTAAGCACATTTTACCATTGATTGAAATTTACGCAGAGAGTCTTTAGTGCGTTAAATTATGTAGATATAATCAGAACCAATTTGAGTTCGCCATATATTGCTATCACCATACATTGCCATGTAAATTGCTTTTCCTTACCTTGGCCATTTCTACATAGCATCTGTTTGTACTCAATTTTTATTCAGGGAGGACTTATTCCAGTCTTTTTTGGTGGATAAAATAGGCACCTGGCCAGATTACTTAAGCCACTGCACTGTAATTGTCTCACTATTGATTACTTACAGATTTTCTGTCTCTCTTGTTTGGATTGTATTTATAAGTAGACCCTCAAGGGGAATGGTTAGTGTACAGTCCAGTTTTATCTGATCTTCAAATGCTCTAGTTTTACATGAAACAATAATATAACAGCAGTACAATAGAGGACTCAGGGCATATCATCCTCTTCCTGGGTATCTGTGTGTCTGACTCTGTCAGAATTAATCTCCCCCTATTCCTCAGATGTTTAGTTGATGCTGCTGGTTCTGAAAGAGTTCAAGTCTTAAATCTCAGCCCTTCAACTTCATTGCCTATTACTAGTGCTATCTCTACAAAAACTCATTGGCCAAACCTAAGGAATAAAAATAATTACCTACAGGGAGCATGCCTAAAAATCATGTTAAATGGTTAAATGATTATAAAAAGGGAATAAGACTTGTTAGGAATACAGACATGTCAAAACATATCTTCCCATGGAAGCCAGATTGGAGAGTAACAACTGGGTTTGTAGGCAATCGACCCAACCCTATGACAATTGTGAATAAGGGTTGTTGGTAATTACGCACCAGACCCTGAATCAGCTGTCACTGTGAAGGACAGGAAGAAAGCATGTCCTACTGGCCATATTGATTAGGAAAAGCAGCTGAGGCAGATGGTTTTCTAAGAGTTTGTCTTTATAGAACAAGATTCATCTGTCAGATGGAAGGTCTTTCTGATGTTCTTATAACATTGCCCGTCCATTTGACATATAAGGACTGGAAAACCTTAATTAAATTCAAGAAACATTTAAGGAATGCCTGTTAGGTATAAAATAACACCTCAATCTTTAAAGTTTATAATCAAAATTCACTGAGCCTCTGGGGCAGGTATTGAGAGAAGAAAGGGGCATGCCCAGCTTATTGGTCCAAGGTGTCCCTGCTGGGATATAGGGACAGAGTCTATTTTGGAACAAGTCAATACAAATAGAATTGAAATTCTTTAGAATACTTTATCTGTCCTGTGAGATTTTCAGACTGTCTATAGTAATAAACATTTAAACATCATAACTGATAGGGTGAAAGATTAAATTTTATATCCTCTGATAGTAGGAAAAGGTAAATAGTTGGCTGGAGAAAAAGAAAACCTAGTGAGTTCGGGCTATGGCACTCTAAATTGACAGACCTCTGTCCTCAGCACTGCTTAGTCATGTGAGGTGTCTTGATCTGAGCTAGCAGAGGCTCAAGGAATTTAGACCAGGACCTCAGCTGCCATTTGGAGTGGAGATTCAATCTGGTCTTGGCAACTTCAATCGACTCTGCCCCCAGAGATCTGTACATTCCCAGAAGTCTGGGTCAATTGAGTAACATGCAGTGTGTACTATAATTAAAGCCTACTAGCCCTGTTAGGGCTGCTGAAATTTCTGTAGGTCTCTAGATAAGGGTGATCCTAGGCCAAGTCATTTTATTCTGAACAATGATCACTACTTCACTGCAGACATTTATGACATTTAACAATGAATTTCTGTTGAGCACATACTATATTCTAGGCTTTTTTTAAGCCTTGTGGATGCAGCAGTGAACAAAGTCCTTGCTCTTATGCGGTATACATTTGGCTAAAGGAACCAAAGAATGAAAAAATACGTTACATCAGGTGATGATAAGTGCAACGAAGGTAAACAAATCAGAGAATAGAGTGACATGGTAGAGAGAATGTTATTTTAGATAAGGTAAAGAAATTTTTCTCTGTTAAATTGATATTAGAGCAGAAATATGGAGGGGAAAATGAAAGATTAAATACATGTATCTAATAAGAGAGCATTCTGGTCATATACAAGGATGAACTGTGCTCATCTAAGCAGACCAGGAGTTAAAGTGGAGTGAGCAGAGAGAATGATGTAAGAAGTGAGTCCAGAAAGATGGGTGGAGGAGGGACCATGTGAGACCTATAGGTCATAGTAAGAACTTGGTGTTTCCTTTGAGTAAGCTGGGAAGTCATTGAAAGATTTTGAGCACAGGAAGTAAGATGATACTATTTTATATGCAATGTGCTATTGCAAGAATAGACTGTGATGTGGTACAACAGGATGAAGCACAGAGAACAGTCAGAAGGCTCTTGGGACAGTTAAAAGAACGTGGAGGAACACCAGTGAAAAGATGGAGGAAGTGCTTCTGAAAGTCCTCTCTCCCATAAAAGCAATGACAAAACTGGCAAAAGTGGTCAGAGTAAACTTTTTCAGAAGTCTGGAAATTAAACAAAGCCTTATAGCAAACAGGGAGCACTTTCTCTAGAAAAACAGCAACACTTCAACAATGAGCTTTGCAATGTTTGATTTACCTGACTCCCATTTCCTGCTCTCCAGCTCCACAACTGACTAGAACAGTGGTTCTCAAACTTCCTAATGCTGCAACCCTTTAATTCAGTTCCTGTGGGTCACGACCCACAGGTTGAGAACCGCTGGTCTAGAAAAATAAGAGCTCATATTCTCAGTGCAGCCTGGCAGCCACCAGAGAGGGAAGAATAGAGCTACTGCCCGTTCAGATTCTGGCTTCCAAAGGACTCTCAGTATTTGACTGTCTTGTCTCCCTGCTGGACCTCACTTGCACAACTATACATATTTGACATTACTCAGAACTACCCAGAGAGAAAAGCTTTTGGTCATAGGAGTGTTTGTCAAAAATCTACAGGGAAGCTTTTTAACTGAAGAACTGCAATTGGTACCAACTTTAACAGTCAATAGAATAATCAGAAAGCTTAGGCCAGGTACAGCAACTCTCACTGCTGGCTAGGATTATAGCACTCCGGGAAGCCAAGGCGGGCGCGACAGATCCCTTGAGCTCAGGAGTTTAAGACCAGCATGAGAAAGAGCAAGACTTCTCCTCTACTAAAAATAGAAAATGTTGGCCTGAGTTATGGCAATTATCTGTAGTCACAAGTACTTGGGAGGCTGAGGGAAGATGATCCTTTGAAACTAGAAGTTTGAAGTTTCAATGAGCTAGGCTGATGCCACAGCACTTTAGCCCAGGTGACAGAGCAAGACTTTGTCTCCATAAAAAAAAAAAAAAAAAAAAAAAAGAATAATAAAAAAAATTAAAAGGAAAAGCTTGAGATGTCCAAAGGGACTGTAAAAACTTTTGACATATTTCTAAGAACCTGGGAGAGTATGCATGGATGTAAGGCTGAGGACATGCTAAGAAGGTCCTGAGCCCCCACGTCTGGTTGATCTTCAGGCTCTGCACAAACAAGAAGTGAAGTCAGATGCAGAGTTGCAGGTGCCTTGATGATTGTTGAAAGTATGCACCAACACACACATAAAGTCTCTCAGTAAAGATAAGGAGGTTAATCACCAATGAATACCTGACCACTAAGTTTGCTGATTAAAGACATCAATAGCCACTCATGACAAAGAATATGTACTTTACAGAATTGGTCTAGAATAGTCACCAAACAAACACCAACGTCTACAGTAAGAAACAACTGCAAACCCTGGGGAAGATTGTAAGTCATTTCCAGAGTTGTAACATTATATTAATTAAAATATCCAGGTTTTCTTTTTTGGGGAAAAAAAAAACTACTAAGACATTCAAAAGCACAAAAAATGGTGGTCCATGCATGGGGGGGAAAGCAACTAATAGTAATTCCAGATGCTGGACTTACTAGACTAAGACTTTAAATCACCTATTTTAAATATGTTCTAAGAACTAAAGGAAATCATAAGAATGACACCTCACCAAAGAGAAAATATGAACAGATATAAATTAGTATAAAAGTAAACATTCTGAAGTCAAAAAGTATAATAATCTAAAAGAAAAGTTTGCAAGAACAGAGTTGAGCCTATAAAAGAATCATCAGCCAAGTTGACAATGAGTCAACTGAAATTATATAGTCTGAGAATCAAAAGAAAAAAGAATAAAGGATATTAAACAGGGCCTCAGATGTCTGTGGAACACAGTCAAATATACCTTGTTGCTCATTCTGATCTTATAATGGAAACCTCAAGAAGAGAATAGAGAAACAAAAAACCCAAAAGAATAATTGAACAAATAAAGGCAGAAAACTTTCTAAATGTCTTTAAAAACTGTAATCTACACATCCAAAAAGCTTAATGAACTCCATGTAGAATGAACTCAAAGAAAACCATATACCGACACATTATCATCAAACTAGCAAAAGCCAAAGACTAAGAGAATCTTGAAAGCATCAAGAGAGAAGTGTCACCTCATGCAACATGGAGCATGGACAGATGGCTCATTGTAAAAAAATGGAGGACAGAGCCTGTAGACGCAAGTGGAAGTGGGATGGGACTGTTGGTGGTGAGAACATGCAGACGTCCTCTATTATTGCTGTGATTTATGTCAAAAAAGGTAGTTACAAGACTGCCAACTCAGAGTTAAGAGGGAGAACAGGGAGGAAGAAGGGAGACAGAAACACAATTAGTAATTTTATTGCTAAGTCAAAAGTACTGGGGTCAAATACATATTATAATCCAGAATGTACTCATTATTCATTGCCATTAACAATGCATAGCACATGGTGTCTTCCTCCTGGGAACTAATTATTTCTTAACTGACACCAAACCTTTTACATTAGTTCAAATGTTTAAATATTAAAATGTCAATACTTTGGGCACAGTCCCTGTTGTCCACCCTACTTACTATGTAAAGATTAAGCTGCTGCTACATTATATTTTTATGTTCTTTGAATATCCCCAGGTCCCCCTCCTCAGGCTACATTCTTTGCCTTTATATGGCCAGAAGTCACAAATTGTGAACCATTTGCCAAGTTGAGCCAGTGGACATATTGTTTTTAACTCTATACAACATTAAAAGAAGAAGAAGGAGAAGGAGTAAGGAAGAAAACAAATAAAATCAATGCCAGTATTTAAAAACCAAGATATTTTTAGATTAAAATACGTGGTTTTGGCTCCTGGCTTCTGAAAACATATCTGACAGACTGAACCAGGTTGAGAGCAGTTGTCTGGAGCTAAGAGGCAACTGGCCTTTCCACAAGGTTGTGGACTGCACATGGGGGATTTGCAAAGCTTGGCATAGTCTGTGCTCCCCCTCCTAGAACGAGTGGACTTCTCTCCTGTTATTTCCTGGTCAGTGCATCCTAGGCATGCCCATGGTCAGAGCCACTTCTTCGCTGTGTTGACTTAGTTCCGACTCCTTTTGTAGATACGTGTCTCACTTTTGATCTTCATAAACTCTGATTCGGTGTACTTTTCTTTCCCTCCTTTTAGATTCTGAGCTCCTTAGAAGGAGGATCGACCTTTTAATTCACGTTTGCAATCCCATTTAGAGCTAACAAAGGTTTCTGTGTGAGCAGGAACAAACAACATGTGCAATGAATAGCAAGTTTAGTCCATTAGAACTCAGCTTAAGAGACTCTAGTCAATGTTGAGTCTATTTAGACACAGTACAAAGCTGATTGGTGATTAATATTGATGTTACCTCAGAAAATGTTGAAAATCAATTTATCCTGGAATACACAGCTACTTAGCAGATAGACAAAATTACAAAATTCTTACCGTGTTCTACAACGTAATATGAGCACACCATGCTTCTGAAGTCATGTCATGGAAACAAACCTATGTATTCTAAAATGTACCTAGGGTCTGTTGAACACACAAAAAATACATATATATATATATATATATATTTATTTATTTATAATATATATATAATAATATATATATTTATAATATATATATATAATAATATATATATTTATAATATATATATATATATAATAATATATATATATTATTTTCATACAAAGACACACACACACACATATATATATTATAATATTCCCATGAAAGAAATAAGATATTAGTGGAAAAATATGAAATCCAAATAAAGTTTGAAACTTAGTAAGTCAAAATGTACCAAAATTGCTTTCTTTAGTTTGACAAATGCAAATGTACCGTGATAGTGTAAGATGTTAACACTGGAGGAAACTGGGTGAGCAGTATACAGGAAATCTCTGCACCATCTTTGCAACCTTTCTGTTAATCTATAAACTTAACCCACAATTAAGTTTATTTAAAAATAAAGGAATGAAAGATAATGAAATCTTTAGAAAATATTCTTGAATTAAAACTCTGACAGCCGGCACATTCTATAACTCTCCTGACATTGTGAAGTCAGCAGAATTGCTTTTGATAATAACAAATTTTATCAAATAATTACTAATGTGTAATCTCTCTACGTATAAATATACATGTGCATGTATAGTCAAGTTTGCATAGAAGCAAGTTAACAAATGAGTTACTAATATTGTTATTTGATGGATAAAGTAAAATTTTTAAAAATGACTTACACGTGGGCCCTCTGTTTTTCAACACCATTTTAATGCCTGTCAGAAGTGTAATGCTCAAAAAGTGCATGCACTATAAAATGCTGGTTAGAATGTTCTAGTTGAATATATTGACACGTATATTCTAATGATAGTCTACATCTCCTAATGTGAGAAAAGTCTCCCGTGATGAGTCAGTAAGATCCTCAGGTATAACTATTTTTGGAAAAGCAAAATAGTTTATTGTTAACGGAACCTTCTAGTTATTTAGTTCTGACTCTGAAAAGTGTCAAAGGTGGAATCTTTCCTGATAACAATGACATTTCACACTCCTAAATATGTAATTTAGTTATTTGCAGCTTGAAATTCTCTAGCATTAAGTAGTTTGATAGCAAAACTTACAATTTGTTTGCAGAAACGGCTCTGTCATTCATATGAGGAGATGGAATCAGTATTTCAATATACCAAGTTACAACACAGCAGGAATTTTTTTTCTTATGATGTTTCTTAAATGTTGTTCTACTTTTTAAACTTCTATTCTGGACAGGACTTAAAATGTTTGGAAACATTTTAAAGACAGACACAATATAGCATTTTCAACTATGAAGGGAAAAATATCATTATGCAGCTTTCTTATTTTAGAATATTCAAACTCAAACATTTTTATATTTAAATAGTTTGCCTAAGTCAATGATATGCAGAATTCTAAGTCTACATCATCTTTCTTAAATAGCTATTATCATATGCATTGCAAGTAATATACCATCATCAGAGTTATACTATAATCGTAAGTTGTAAATGTATAATTACTAAAATTTAACCTCTCCAAATTGATGTAATTCAGTCTAATTATCCTGACTACATAAATGCATACCAATCAGCAAGAAAACACTTAAATAAAACAAGAATGTTAGCACAACAACTGCAGAATAAACAAACTTTTGAAGAAGAAAAAAATTCAGGGATTAATTATAGCTCCAAGAATAAATAATAAATGCATACTATTTGGAAGTATTTTTTCTCCCCCAACTAGTCTTTAGATATGGACAGAATTGTTTCAGCATGTTTTTTGAACTCTATTCACACTGATAGTTTTTTTCCTTGTATTAATTTTTTTCATTCAGTAAGCCATTCAACCTGTCATTCATTCAGTAAAACATTTATTCTTGGACTGGTATGAACTGAACAGTGTTGAAGTGTTAGAGATGAAAGAGAAACAATCTCTTTCCTGAGTCTAATTATTTGTTTAAATGAAACAAATCCAAAGATGAGAGATACTCTCATTTTAGCAAATTATTCAGATCATGCATTTGCCTTTTTTTTTTTTTTTAATTGTTGGGGATTCATTGAGGTTACAAGAAAACAGGTTATATTGATTGTATTTGTTCGGTAAAGTCCCTCTTATAATTGTGTCCTGGCCCTGAAAGGTGTGTCACACACTGAGACCCCCATCCCCTTCCCTCCTCCCCTTTCTCTGCTCTCCCCTTCCCCTACCCCCCACCATGTACTAGGTCATTAATTGTCCTCATATCAAAATTGAGTGCATGGGATTCTTGCTTCTCCATTCTTCTGATGCTTTACTAAGAATAATGTGTTCCACTTCCATCCAGGTTAATACAAAGGATGTAAAGTCTCCATCTTTTTTAATGGCTGAAAAGTATTCCATGGGGTACATATACCAGCTGGTTAATCCATTCCTGAGTTGGTGGACATTTAGGCTGTTTCCACATTTGGGCAATTGTATATTGAGCTGTGATGATTACTGGGCATTTGCCTTCTTAAATCCTGCAAATGGTTTTCCATTTGAAATTCCATTTACATTCAAATGGCTTCAGTACAAATCCATTGCCTAACCGTATCCTGAAAGGCCCTCCAGGGCCTGGCTCTGACTGCTCCTCTCCCTCTGTCCCTGCTCTTCATTTGTACCAGGCAGCAACTACAGGTGCTACATTTTTTCTTCCTGAAAGGCACCTCACTCATTCCTGACTCAGGCCTTTTGCATTTGTTCTTGCTACTTCTGCCTAGAAAGCTGGTTTTACCTCCTTCCCCTCCAAGTCCAAACCAAGTCTGAAATTCTCATTGGTGCTTTCTTCATATTATTTCCATGTGTTCTTAGAAACTGCAACACAACAAAAAGATTTCCTACTTCCTCAGAAAATAAAAATTAGAGGAATCATAAGGATTTTCTAGTAAAGCAATCATAGGGCTGATTATGATTCTTATGAAAACAAAGGTACAACTACTCTAAACTCATAAAACTAATTTAAATGAGCCTGAAATCTTAGAAGTTGGATATTGTTTTAGGTAAAACAAAAACAGGGTAAAAATGCTTGATGCAAAAATATATTTGTCTGAAAAAAAAGAAATATATCTGAAGTCGGCATACAAGCTATAATAAAGCATCACACATTTCATTAACTTACACTTTGGGGGGTGGAGGGAGGGAATATAATTCAGTAGATCCAAATCTCTCCTAACATCTCCCGAAGTAGGTTGTGTGTTTATATCTTTTGCTCTCGGTGAATTTTTACATCAAAAAGAGTCACTATGATGCTTCATAAGTGTTACCTCCTTTCCTCTGAAATCAGCTTTAATTTTAGTTGAGTTTAACCAGCATAATTCCTTTCTATTTTTTCTTACATGGTTTTACCCACAGATACTTAGTATTTGAGCAGAGTCAACTTAGGTAGGTGCCCTCAGAAAGATCATTTTATTAGTTGTTTGTTTATTTACAATCAGATAGTTTATCTAAGTGTATCTGCTACAATAATTATGTTAATTGAATAGAAATATAAACAGAAATGAAGATCATGAAAGTAGGAGGGGAAACATACTAACCAAGACAGGTGCAATAGCTTGTTCCAAAATTTTAGGAGAAAAGTGGTTTCTCCTCAGTAGGCCTCAGTTTTCTCATACAAGTAGAAGGAGGTTGATCTCAATCAGGCGAAATGAGTTTGTCTTCTCCTGGGTGGCAAGCCAGTTTTCTTGGATGTAGGGATTGTTCCTGGAGGTTCATTCACCAAGCGCACGAAAATAGGTAATGGCCGTAGATGCAGTGAGTATTGGCAATGCCTAGACAAGATTACATTAGCCAGTGGGTCTTTTTAAGTTTCATCACTGATTTTGCATAATTTCTCACTGTGCAATGAAAACTGTTTTCCAAAAGTGAAAAAAAAAAAGTCCAAATCCACTATGTATTGATTTCTGTTGGATATGACTTAATTTAAGTAAATGTGTTGTGAATGTGTGGCCACCACTCCCCTTTTCAGATGTTCTTCTAAATCTGGTTCTGCACAGTCATATATAAGTTGCTGGATGAGATTTCTGAGAGTAATTGGCACCATCACAATGAATTTATCAGCCCAAACTTGTTTCTTTTCTTTTTGCCAGCTTTTCAAATTGAATCAACTAATCCTTTTTTTTTCTTTAAATGTCACATTAATATGAGGGTACAGGCAATTGAGTTACATTGTTTGCATTTATTAAATAAAGTCCAAATTATAGTTCTGTCCCTCACCCAGGAGATGTGCCATATACCCTTACATGGAGCCCATTAGGTGGAAGTACACCAATCTTCCTTCCTCCTCCCCTCTCCTTGTCTACCTCCCCCCTCCCCCCAACTTGAGTTTAATTGTGTTTTTCTCCTGTGTAGGAATGTATTTGTTCATCTACTGGTTTCTTATTAGTATTGAGTACATTGGACACTTCCTTTTCCATTCTTGTGATACTTTACTAAATAGAATGTTTTTCCATCTCCATCCGGGTAAATACCGGAGATATAAAGTCTCCACCTTTTTATGACTGAATGGCATTTCACGGTATACATATACCACAGTTTATTAACACATTCATTTGTGGATCAACTAATTCTGAACAAGGCCACCTTAACCCCAGCACGCAATAGGGATCTGTTAGATTCTGCATTCTTCCTGATAATGAATTCGTTCTTACCTAATGCAGCGTTCTGCTGCTTTTCCTCAAGCCCTCAATGCTTAGGACTCTTCCCTCTTCCACTGGCCCATGTCCTCTCTCACAGTGTGGTCATCCTGAACCACAAAGTCTGGGTTGTTTTCTGAAATATGCTGGTGATTCTTCCCAAGACTTCACATCTCTGAGATGGGAACCTCGTCTTACCATATTACCAGTGGGTGGAGCTTTCTTATTGACTCTTATTCCCCAGGCATAGATTCTAACCTTGAATGATAACAGAAATAATACAAAATATGTTTGAACAAGGACTCCAAGCCAGTAAACAATATCTGGATTATCTCATTTTATAACACAATGCATGAAACAGTCATCCATTTTACAGATGGGAGAACAAAAGCTTAGGAAAGTTAAGCAGCTTGTCCAAAGTAACACAGCAGGTGAGCAACACAGCAGAATGCGATCCAAGTGGCCTGAATATAAACCTGTGCTCTCAACTCCACTCCACTGCTCCCTGGACTACTGACTTTCTGCTCCTGCTAGACTGGTTGCGGGGGGGAGGGGGTTGGAGACAGAGAAGATCAGCCTTGTCAGGTTCTGGGGGTGCCCAGCAGCACTTGTGCATTTGGACCCTCCCCTTTACTATTTTTAGGACTCTATCTTAAATGGTGTACAAAGAGCTTTGCTTGGAACTAGAAATGCAAAACAAACAAGATGGGCAATAGTCCCTTCCATCTAGTTCAGCAGTTATTCAAGGACAGAAGCCTTTACCACATAGTTCTTCAGAGAATTGCATACTTAGAGTTGTGATAAGCTCTACCAAGGAAGATTGCAGTGCACAGTGAAAGTCTACAGCAGGGTGCCCTGACCTGGCGGAGAATTGCTGATTTGCTCATCAACTCAATTGGATGGCCCAATGCTTATTGTCTGATTCGCACATCACTTTGCTTCCAGATTCAACCCCAGCAAAGTCAGTTCTGCAGAATTCCAGCTCTCAGTTGTGCAGATCCTGGTGTGCTTTGCAGTTCTCCCAGTTCATGGCAACCACTAATGAGGTTTTACTGAATATATTTATTAAAATATTTCAAGCTACCATTACCTTATCAGACCTCTGCTCTGCTGAAACACTGAGCAATATTGTTTTACTGATTGATTCTCTCTGACAGTAGCAATATGCATGTGTGCATTATTCTCACACCATTGTAGCTGTACAGTCTGGAGGTAATATGGGAAGTAATTTACTATCATCTATAGATGGCAATTCAAGTGCTGTGATACTTTGAGCTGCCAATTTGAAAATTCTGGCTTGCATACAAATGAGTTATCTAAAGTATTTTTCAGAACTAACTTGATAAAACAAGAGATCAAGAAAATCCAAGCTTCTGAAAAGCACCATTCATCTGATAACTATACACAATTAAGATAGATGGGAATAATTTCTTAGAAATTAAAGGCAGACATATCTTCTATTACCCTTAGTTTTTTTAGTAGCATCAGTGATAAGGACTGAATGAGATCTTGTGAACATGTTAACTAAATTAATTTTTCTGCTAACTGTATTGTAGAGTTCAATGCATGAGCTAAAGGTAGAACAGAGGTATAGATAAATAAAATACTGAATCATTGTTTCTCCCCCACCACCAGTGATAACCTTAAGATTTTTATGTACAAAATTACTCGATATTTTATATTATCAAGGGATCACTATTGAAAAGAAGAAAGCAGAAAACCTACTTTCACACACACACACACAAATCACTTTATAGTCATAGCTTTTATTGGCCTAAATGCAGTTAAAAGAAAAAAAAGAAAGAAAGAAAACTTAAGTTTATAAATAAGTGTGGATCTTGTTGATTCGTTTTAACTGCTGGAGAGTGTTAATAGCATTCTGCCAAATGAATAAATCATATTTATTAAAACATTGCACAACCCTTAGATGATTAGATTTTCTTTTTAAAAAAATAAGCAATAACAACTAGAACACACAGCAGTTTAGTAGAAATCTTCCTACACATCTTCTTGTGCTCATTTAGTTTCTCTGGGACAGAGATACTCATAAAAAGTAGGAGAAAAAGAAGGTATAAAAAGATGTGCAGTAGGATTCCAATGCTGTAAGTCTTTAAAACTCACAAACATTGTTTATGGATGGATTCATTCATATTAGAGAAGTTCAAAAACATGCATGGAAATGATCCCCACCACCATCCGGAGAATGGAGACTTCTGGGGAGGACGGGGTAAAGGCTGAGAGTAGCACGTCAATAATATGTGTAATAGTTTCTTTCTTTAAAAAATAATGATCTGCAGCAAATTGCAATATGTTAACATCTGTTTGATTGCGATACTAATTATACAGATGTGGTATTTTCTCTATACTTTTAAGTATGCTTGATGTGTTTCATAAGTCCTATGAAAATTAAGTATCATGAAAAGTTGTGAGTGATATTTAAAACAGAAAAATCTTACATGTACCATAAAAATGTTAAAGTTATTGGAAAAACATCTTATAATTTAAAATAGTTGTCTATTTTAATTGCACATGAACTTTATAGACATCCTGTATACATACACTCAGCTACCTTCTGTAGGACGAGGTACATATGAGTTGCAAAATCAGCTTTGAAAAATTATCAAATGGTCACATAGCAGGAGGGTTCACATAACCGTGAATCTAAATAGGTACAGCACTTCCTACTCAACTCTTTAGAGTGAGGGGAAGCTAGGGAGAAGGGAAGCATCTGGAAATCTTGAGGATTCGGGGAGCTCGAACACATCCAACTTGACGAGGACAGCCCAGCCTCTGTCCTGAGATGAGCTGGACTAAGTTATTGATGAGACTTAGGATGGGAAGGAAGGTATGGGGGTCCCTGAATTCTACCTGAAAATGAGGCTGAGTCAGATACAGGCTGCAAAGTAAATCAGAGGTAAATATTCCACAAGAAAGGAAGGCAAAACAGGGAGGGGAGAGAGTGTGGGCAGCCAGCCCAGTGACAGCGGCATGCCTGAGTTTGAAGGATGGACAAGAGTCAGGTCTTTCCCAGTCTCAGTTTCTCTGTCTCAAAAATAGGAGTCCTCACCTTGGTGATATTCTCATGAGAATTAAGTGGCATAACCCGTCAGAGAGTTGGCATCTCAATAAAAGTTAGTTTTCCTCCAGCCATTCGGGTAAATGTAACTGGGAGTTGGACAGGGAGGTGACAGAGAGAAGTGGCTGGCAGATGTGAGCTGATGTTATCTTAAGCACTGTCTCAGGAGGAATCTTCCCCAAATCCCTTAATGCTTCCATTCCTCAGACCTGGGAGTGGGGTGGAGGTGACGGGTGAGGGCCTGCAGTGACTGGAAAGAACCAGGGTGAATGGGGAGGGTACCTATGGGAGGACGCACGCACTTCTGAAATTGGTCACTGGACTCAGCTGCACACGGGAAGGAGAAGCTTAGTGGTCTCCCCACAGCGCTAAGCACCAAGCACCCCCATTCACGTTCTGGCCACTAAGAGGAGACTTCTGTCTCCCCACCGTGAGCTAGACCCAGGCAGATTCCGAGTCACAGCATCCGTGCCTGCTCTCTGTGCTGGGAAGCTGGGTTGCTCTTTGAGACATTCATCCCGATATAAATTCCCAGTGGATGATTTTGAAGTCAAATAAGAATATTTAATCCGGCCATCCTTTATCCGCTGCTGCTCTCGCTTACTGCTGCTTTTTAATTTTCCTTTTATTCAAATTAAATACCTTGCAGTCATTCAGAAACCCTGCCTTCTGTTGCTACATCTTCTTGCCGTCAGAGCAGTTAATTAGCTCTTGGCAGGTCTTGGATTCTGAAGAGCTTGAAAGGATGATTTATAATTGTGCGCTGAAGTACAGCAAGTTGCTTCAAATAAACATGGTCAAAAGTCTATTGTTTGGCATTTGTCAATTTCTACACCACCTAGATTTTCATTTATTTGGCAGCAATAGAAAATCTTATTTGTTTCCCATTCCTGAAGGTAGAGCCATCATCATTTCTTACCCTTGAACAAAGGAAGACTGTAAAAATCTGAAGAAAACGTAAAAAGGAAATGGGACCTTATTGAAGCAAAAAGCCCCATAAAACCTGAAAAGGGCTTCTCTGTGGAAGACCTATACCATAAAATTGATTCTTACTGCCACTGTTACCTTTAAAAGGGTCAAAAATGGAGACTCAGAAAGAATCTTTCCTATTCCTCTCGGCCAGAAGAATGAAGCCCATTCTTCTCACATTGCCATTCAGAATCCCAGAAGGTTTTGAACTCGACGCATTTCTCTGATCATTTCTCCTGGTCCTTGTCTGCATACGCATTATGTAGCAATTTTTGAACATCTCAGTCCTTCTTTAACAGCCCAGGTGAATTTTTAGTTTCTTCCTGAGCCCTTTTCCCTACCGTGCTAATGGTCTTTCTCTACAAAGTTAGCAAATGAAAGTGCAGGATGTTCGGTTAAATTTGAATTTCATATAAATAAGAAATAATAATTTTTAATGTTAATCCCATGCAATATTTAAGAGATATTTTTACTAAAAATGTTATTTTCTATATATCAGAAGTTTAAGTTTACCCATGGGACCTGGTTTGTGTCCAGTGACCCTCCTCCCTTGTCTGAATCCTTGGGATTTTTTTTTTTTTTTTTTTTTTTTTTTGGTCCTCATCGTTTGCTTGTTACCTGGCGTTTCCAACCAAGTTTTGTTGTGGTCTTTAGCCAGATTTTAAGGTTCTTTGAAAAGGAAGGGTGTTCCACTTCCAGTTAAGATACAGAAAGGTATGAACAATTTCCGTTCATGTAGTTAAAAGCCAGAAATCCCCTGGCAGACATACAAACAGAAAAAAATGGTAGTTTTCCTTATAGACGTTGAACAATGGTGGGCACGCAGAAATCTTTTTTTTTTTTTTTTTTTTAATTTTTGCTTTTTTTTTTTTGAGACAGAGTCTCACTTTATCATCCTGGGTAGAGTGCTGTGCCGTCACAGCTCACAGCAACCTCCAACTCATGGGCTTAAGGGATTCTCTTGCCTCAGCCTCCTGAGTAGCTGGGACTACAGACACTTGCCACAACGCCAGGCTATTTTTTTGTTGTAGTTGGGCCAGGGTCGGATTCGAACCTGCTACCCTCGGTTTATGGAGCCGGCGCCCTAACCACTGAGCCACAGGCGCCACCTCAACAAGCAGAAATCTTAACTAAATACTGAAGGAAAAGTTGGTGGAGATGAGTCGAGTTCCTAAGTCAAGTTGGTGGAGGTGAGCCAGGGTCACCGGGAAGCCGCATGTTGGAGAAGGGAAGCCTTTGCTCTCACAGACAGAAACTATCAAACACGAGACAATTGTATGTGCTGCTGTGTTATAGACAGCATTGGAATCTAAAGGAGTCTAGTAATTCCCTCTGCGTGAATTTTACTAAATAAGCAGAGACTGAGAGTTGGGCTGGAAAGTATAAAAGACCTTATGATATTATAGCTCTCTCCGCCCAAAAGACTTGGTGCCCACAGGGAAATAATAATAAATATGACGTTATAAAAAATGATGGTGGCAAAATGAGAACAGAGCAAAACCTTTAAGAGCTCAAACACAAAAATCAAATAATGTAGGCCGGGTGAGTGGCTCACGCCTGTGATCCCAGCACTGTGGAAGCTAAGAGGTGGGCAGAACACCTGAGCTCGTGAGTTCAAGACCATCCTGAGCTAGAGCAAGATGCCGTCTCTAAAAGTTAGTGGAACATTGTGGCGGACGCCTATAGTCCCACTGAGTTGGGAGGCCGAGGCAAGGGAATCTCTTAAGCCCCCAAATTTGAGGTTGCTGTGAGCTATGACACCACAGCCCTGTACTGAGGGTGACAAAGTGAAACTTTGTCTCAAACCCCCCCCCAAAAAAAACCAAAAACCAAATAATGTTATCAACCTAAAATTCTATATGCAGCAAAATATCTTTCAAAAAGTAAGGTTAAATGAAAACATTCAGAAGATGAGAGCAATAACTGCCACAGCATTCACCCTACCAAAATGGCTAAAGGGAGGTTTTTAGGCTAAAGGGGCAAGTTCTGTAGAAATTCAGGTCTACACTAAGGAGTAAAGAATCCTGATAATGGCAAATAAAAGGGTAAACATAAAAGGTCATTTCTCTTCTAAATTATTTAAAAGTCAATTAAAATTTCTTACAGCGTATTTGAAAATATATAAAATATTAATTCAAGATTGATTATAATAAGTTAAGGATGCATATTTTAATTCCTAGAGCAATAACCATAAGAATAATAAAAACAGTCACAGCTAAAAAGCCGGCAGAGAGATAATGAAGCTTTCGCATTTATCTCCTCCCCCTACTCACAAATACAAAAGGGAAAGAAGAAACGAAGGGGCACAGAACAGAAGGGATCAAAAAGAGAATAAAAATATGTGAACCTCTATAAATATCTACCTTTGGCACCAACTAATTTCCAGAAACAAATGAGGAAACCACATTATTTCCAGCTGAGGGAAAGTATGCGTGCCTCATTTTTTGTGGGGCTTTCAGTAAGTTTGCTGTCAGATGGAAGTGGTTCAAGGGCTGGGTCCGTAGCTTCATTTCTGCGTGTGATTTTTTTTTTTTTAACAGCTCGGTTGAAATACAATTTACATGACATACAGTTCACACATGTAAAGGATACAATTCAGTGATTTTCAGTATAGTTACAGAGTTTTGCAACCATCACCATAATCTAATTTTAGAATATTTCAACATCCTCAAAAAAACCTTGTACCAATAAGCCTTTTTGTCCTGTAGCTCTGTTAGTTACGTTTTAGGATCAGGGGATTCACCTTCCCCTCACTGAACCCGGATTCTTGCTGGTCGACTTGAGGTATCTGTGTGGGTAAAGGGCTCCTGCAGGTGAATTTGGAGAACACTAGTTTGACAGCCACAACAGTAATCCTGCTGTCTTCTAAGCAAATCCATTACACTTTGCCTCTTCATTAAACCCTGAAAATTCACGAAGATCTCATTGTTCCATGGTAAGAATAATCCTTTTGGAATTTGCGGTAGACTCAGGATCCTGGCATAACTCAACTACAGAGGCCTGTGCTCGTGAGGGTTTCCCTGGTGGGGTGCAATCTAGGAACCCTATGTAACTCACATTGATTTGAATTTAAAAAAGAAATTCTTGCTAAAGGATATGAACAAACACTTTCACTAATGAACGCACAGCATGGTAGAGAGCAGTGGTGAAGAACAGCAGCTCCTTGGTGTGATGGGATCCGTGAGGGTTTTCTATCTCGGGGAATTTCAGCAAGTTGCTCAAACCGGTGGACGCTCAGTCCTCCCTGAAATAACACATTCTTCATGAGGTGGTGGGGAGAATACCATGAAACAAAATAAATTATCTGGGAACATACCCAGCACATGGTAAGTCCTCCTTGTCTTAATTATTATTCCCTGTATAATGTATAGCTAGGAATTTCAGGTTAGAATACTAGGACCAATTTGGAGCATTTTGTTGCTTAATTCTAAGATTACGTAGGAAGGCTTTAGCTTTAGAATCATGGAACTTGTTTCAAGGAAGTGTAAGTCACCGGGAAAGAGATATATGAAAAGGGAGAGGGAAGTGGTACGGTGGTAAATGGTTCATCTTATTCCGGTGGAATTGGGAAAAATTGAGCTTGAACATTTTTGAAACTATTAGTACAGTAGGAGAGACAAGATCTTGCCTTGTTTGCTGCTAAAGAATTGTTAAAAGCCTGCACACACTGGGCAGTGTGGGTCATTTTTTGTTATTGTTCTGTTTTGTTTTTACTTCTCTTTGTTCCTGTCTCTTATTTCAGAAAGAGTGTATTTCTTTTCTCTGACAATCTAAAAGGGTCACAGGAATTTTGAAGTGGAACACTACACCTGGACGGGGAAATGAGAAGCCAGGGAGGACGCTGTCACTTGGGGAGGGAAAGAGGTGCGGTTTGACTACAAATGCAGAGGCAGCTTTGATTGGGGAGACCAGGGAAAGTAGGAGAGCACTCAGAGGAAACCATTACAGAGCTCCCGGCCAGAGGGAGAAGTCGGTGCAGGAAAGGCTCCTGCAGAGAAATGGGGAGCAAACAGCTGGCGGAAGCATTATAGTGTCAAGCAGGTGGGCACCCACACAGGGCACAGCCAGGTGGGAGCACAGGCTCCTTGGCAGGGCAGGGCAAGACAGGCTCCCCAGACCCTCACGCTCACTCACACTCACACACGTGTGTCTTTGGGGTCCTTTGCCAAGGACAGTGACAATAGCACATCTCTTTTTCAGGAACGGTGAGAAACATGAAGTTGCTGAGCGGGGTGAATGGGGCCGTGGGCTTTTTCTGTCCAGCCAGAGCTGAGGCGCTGTGAGGCTAGTGCAGCCTTGGTTGTTATTTTCATTGACTTCACGGCTCTCAAAGGACCCTGCTGTTCTCCCTTCCCAGCCACAGAACTGCGGAAGGGATTCCCTCACAGTCGCTCTGGCCATTCCTTTAACACTCGCATGGCCAGAGCTTCCTTGGGCGATAGGAACAGTGCTGCTGGGAGCTGCGGTGCCTGTGTCAAGATGTGCGAGGAGCTGCTGGGAGGTGTGCATTCCAAACCCCAAAAGTACCACAGAGGAAGAAAATGGAAAAGAGAGACTCAGCAATAAAACAGAAGCATTGGTTTTTGCTCACATCAAAATGTAATAAGCCAGGCAAGTACCCACGGGGGCATAGGCCAGAAGATGGCAAAAAAAAAAAAAAGAAGGAATGGCATTTTGATAGAGTTGAGATGCAGGCCTACATAAAAAAAGTAAGGGGATTGGGGAAGAATGAAAAAAAATATATAGTTTGCAGAGCTGACCTTGAACCTAGGAAACCAGCTGACATCTATCCATAGGAGTTAACGTTACTGCATATATGACGAGATGAGCTTTTATCCCATAGAGGGAAGCTTTCCTCTGTCTTTTCTTATAGGTCACTAATTTCATCAGGAATGCTCCACCCTCATAACCTCAAAGGCCTCACCTCCAAACACCATCACACTGGGGCTTAGAGTTTCAACATATGAAGCCATAGTGGGTGGGGGGGCATAAACTTGCAGCCCCTGACATGTACTGTTAATATTCCCATTTTACTGATGAGGATGCTGAGGCACAGAGAGTTAAGGAACTGGTAATTAGTAGAGCCAAGTATCCAGCTGGTTAGTGACAAGGCCAGGATTTGAGATGCAGGGATCCAGATCCAGAGTCCATGCATACCTTTAACCACGAGCCAAATGATGTCACTGTACAAAGCCAAGGTACCAGGCTCCAATGACCACTGCCAAAATGATTGCCTGTTGCTTTAGAAGAAAGGAAAGTCATGCGGAATACCACGACTGAAGGGACAGCCCCCGCAAATATAAAATGAAGAGGCGTATGTGGTTCTGTTAAAATTGCAGGTTTTGAAGTCATTCAAATCCACATTCCCACTGTGTCTCTGCCACCATGAATTTGTGTGACCGAGCACTCGGCAGTCAGCAGAATGAAGTGAGCCCTCAGTAAGGACTACTTTCGTGTTATCACCCTTATCATTATTAATCATCCTTATTATGAATATAAATAGTATACTTTCCACAGTGCTTCTTAACCTGGTCATCCTGTAAAATCCTCTGGAAGGTGATCTGCTTCCACACTGGACTCATCTCCTCTCGTCACCCCTCGGTCCCAAGAGACACTGTAGCAGGCCCTCAGCTCCTTCTGTCTGCACCACGGCTTTCTTTCCCTCTTCCCAGGACATCTCCCCCAGCCTTCTTGCCACCCCAGCTCCCACACAGGCGCCCCTCCACTTCGTGGGTGTCTACCCAGTTTCACAACCACTCAGCTCGGAGGTCTGAGTCTCGGTGTAGGCGCCTTCCCCTGGCCACGCTGCTGCTCCTTCTGTTCTCTGGGTTTTGGCCTGTGCACAGCTCAGTCAGGAATACGATTAGTAATGAAAAGGCAGCTGGATTGGAGCTGGATTTTTCTGGATTCAAATCTTTTTTTATTGTTTTGGATTCATTGAGGGTACAAAGAATTAGGTTGCACTGATTGCATTTGTTATGTAAAGTCCCTCTTTTAATTGTGTCCGGCCCCAAGAGGTGTGCCATACAGCATGACCCCCTCATCACTTCCCTCCCCCTGCATTCTGCTGCCCCAGCCTTTGTGTTAGCTCATCTACTGCCTTCACATTAGAATTGAGGACATTGGATTCTTGCTTCTCCATTCTTGTGATGCTTTACAAAAAAAAATGTGTTCCACTCCCATCTGGGATAATACAAATCTCCATCTCTCTCTCTTTTTCTTTCTTTCTTTCCTTTTTTTTTTTTTTTTTTTTGAGACAATAGTCTTACTATGTTACACTCGGTAGACTGTGTGGCGTCACAGCTCACAGCAATCTCAAATTCTTGGGCTTAAGTGATTCTCTTGCCTCAGGCTCCCTAGTAGCTGGGACTATAGGCACCTGCCACAATGCTGGCTATTTTTGGTTGCAGTTGTCATTGTTGTTTAGTTGGCCTGGGCCAGGTTTTAACCCACCAGCCTTGGTGTATGTGGCTGACTGTAACCACTGTGATGCGGGCGCTGAGCCAGTCTCCATCTCTTTTATGGCTGAATAATATTCCATAGTGTACATATATCACACCCTGTTAATCCATTTCCAGATTGGTGGGTATTTAGATTGTTTCCACATTTTGGCAATTGTAAATTGAGCCGCAATAAACAGTCTAGTGCATATGTCCTTATGATATAAGGGTTTTTTTTCTTCTGGGTAGATGCCCAGTAATGGGATTGCAGGATCAAATGGGAGATCTAATTTTAGTTTTTCGAGGATTCCCCATACTTCCTTCTAAAAATGTTGTATTAGTTTGCAGTCCCACCAGCAACGTAATAGTGTTTCCCTCTCTCCACATCCATGCCAGCACCTGCAGCTTTGAGACATTGTAGCCTGAGCCATTCTCACTGGGGGTGGGTGATATCGCAGGTTGGTTTTGATTTGTATTTCTCTAACGATTAGGGTCTATGAGCATTTTTTCATATGTTTACTAGACATTTGACTATTTTCTTTAGAGAAGATTCTGTTCATGTCTCTTGCCCAGTGATATATGGGATTGTTGAGTCTTTTTTTGTTATTGTTGATTAATTTGTGTCCTCTAGATCCTAGTTATCAAACTTTTGTCTGATTCATAATATGCAAATATCTTTTCCCATTCTGAAGGTTTTCTATTTGCTTTGGTTGTTTAATTTGTTTATTTTTCAGTTTAATTAAGTTCCATTTGTTTATTTTTGTTGTTGTTGCAACGGCCACAGAAGTCTCCTTCATTAAATCTTTCCCTAGGCCGATATCTTCAAGTGTTTTTCCTGTGCTTTCTTTGAGGATTTTTACCATTTCATTCCTTAAGTATATGACTTTTATCCAGCTTGAATCAATTTTAGTGAGTGGAGAAAGGTGTGGGTCCATTTTTAGTCTTTTACATGTGGCTATCCAGTTCTCCCAGCACCATTTATTGAATAGGGATTCTTCCCCAAGTGTATGTTCTTGTTCAGTTTTATCAAAGATCAGGTGGCTGTAAGATGTTAGTTTCATCTCATGATTTTCCTTTAAGTTCTAAATGTCTATGTCTCCATTTTTGTGGCAATACCGTGCTGTTTTAGTCACTATGGCCTTGTAGAATAGCCTGAAGTCTGGCAGGGTGATGCCCCCAGCTTTGTTTTTATTACTAAAAATTGCCTTAGCTATACTGGTTTTTTTCTGGTTCCATACAAAACAAAGAATTTTTTTTTCAAATCGTGAAAGTATGATGTTGGTATTTTAATGGGGATTGCATGGATTCAGATTTTAAATCTCCACTTGCAAGCTTTCTAATCCAGAAGTAGTTACTTAATTAAAAAGGCAGCACCTTTTTTCAATGGCCCTTATATGGTGAGCAGAAAAATGTACTCTAGATTATTTCTTGGGAAAAACATAAATGTCTTCCTTTGCTTCTCCTTCTGTATTCTCAGTGTGGACAGGGACCTGGAGCACAGGAGCCTTGGTCATAGGCCAATTTCTGACACAGCCATGTGTCAATTTCTGACACAGCCCAAAGGGGTCATCATGGAGCCTTTGGTCACAGAAGGCTAGGCACAGACTTGCTTGAAGATAAGCAGTGGTCAGGAAGGGGCTCCATGCAGATCCTTGCAGGCATTAGCAAGACTGTGTACTTAACTGCAGCAGACCCTCCCATCCAACCAGGACAAATAAATTCCTGTGCATAACTCTGTCATCAGACTTACCACATTATATATTAATTATCTGTTGCTGTTGCTCCACCAGGACCAGGATAGTCCCTGTCTGGCAGGAGCTACAGAGGCCTGCCCCTCCCAGGGCAGGAGAGAGGCATAGTCATTATTGCCCCAGGGTTGCACCCCCTGTCTCAGAGGATGCAAAGCTCTGATACTATTGTTTGCTTGCGATCCTCACAACATCAAAATGGGAACATAAACTCTAGAGAGAAAGGCTGGCAATGTTGATAGTGAGAATCCATGGTTCAACTCTGAGATATACGTTCTTAAAGTTCGTTTTTAAGAGGTTTGGGGAAGGTACATGGGCTCTTTACATATAATTGCAGGATAAATGTTAGATTAATTTTACTTCTTTTTTATCCCTTCTCAGCCTTTTGGCTAAGATTAAGTGTAATTTTACTTCTTTTTACCATATTTCTTACACAGCACAAATAAGCTATACCTGTACAAACCACCCATTCATTTCTTCACTCAGAAAATGTGTATCGTCCGCCCACTCTGTTTGTGTAGGCTCCTACACTTAAAGGTGGCTAATGGGGCTTAAGTCACTCATATTTGGGGTTGGCTTTTTCTAGCCTCTTATTTCATGACAAGAAGTTTGAGCTTTCTTCTGTAGGCACGTGGAGCCAGGAATACAGGGGACTGAATGAGACATAATTGTATGTCATATAGATGATTCAGGCAGCTGTGTGTAGGATGGGGTGAAGGGAGAAGGGCCGGGAGCCAGAAGATCAGATAAGAGGCTGCAGCCTTCTTTTAGGCAGAAGGGACTAAAAGCTAAACAGGGCAATGATCCTGGGAAAGGAAGAGAGGGAAGGGATTTGAGAGCAATTCTGGAGGTCTACTTGAGAGATCAAATGACAGATCAGAAAAGACTCCTTCAGCAAAGTGTTTTAGCTTGAGTGAGCTTGGGATCAACAGTGCATTTACAGATTTATGAACAGGGGTAGAGAGAGCCAAGTGATGACAGCAAGTTCATGTTAATTAGGAAATAGTTGTAGGCTTTTCAGTTGAATGGACACAGTACAAATGAGAGTGTCAGCTTACAAATAAGATTGGGGCTGGAGAGAACAGAGAACTTGGGAAGTGGCTGCTGTATAAGGCTATGAGAGATGCTTAGATCACTCAAGACAAACAAAAAACAAAAGGAAAAAATGTTGAGGACAGAGTCCTAGAGGCACCAACATTTAATAGGCAAAATGGGTCAGCAAAAGAGATGGGAAAAGATAGAAAATGGAGAGACTGGTGGGGCTGGTGGAGTGGATGCTTTAGAGAAAAGAGTGCAGTAGGGGGCAGACATGGAAGCCAAGAAGAAGAGGATCCTCACTACATCTGTAGCTGTTGAGCTCAAAGGAGAAAGGTCTTATAAGGAGTTAATTTACTGCATGCTTAGCACAGAGTCACAGAAATTCTTTGTGTAAATTTTTTCATCTGAATGTTTGGTGCTCAAATGGTTTTTGCATGTGTATTACATATTTGGAATGTTTCCCCCCAGTTATTTCAAATATTATTTGGACGCAAGCTTTGTGTCTGGTACAGCTAGCCACAGGCTGAGTGGGGCATCTTGGGCACTTGCTTTTGATTTTTGACTTGGTATCCTGGACCTAAGGCAATGTGAAAAAGTAATATCCTTTATTACAGTTCCACAAACACAAAGAGAAAGAACTTCTGACACACACCCTGGATTGGAAAAGTGAGGAAGACATTATTGATCTTCCCAAGGCACTTCTCCTGCCATCTTATTACTTCTCACAATTGTCTGAAGGCTCAGTAAATGAAAACTGGCACCAACTTCATTCTGCATCTTTTTCATGAGGGAAGACTGCAAAGCAGAGAGACAGAAGGAAAGGGAAAGAGGACCCTTAAAACAAGGTTAATGCAGTTTGGAAGTGTCCTGGCTGTGCTTTGATATCTGATTGTGCATTGAAATTGGGCAATGACAGAAGCTTTCCATTAGTCATCTCACGGGGACCCTGAGCAAGCACCGGAAATGTTCATGACTTTATTTTCTCTTTCTTTCTATGGGGCCATTCCCTGTAATGCCAGGTCCCCTCGCTGTGCCAAAGCAGAGAATTCGCTATAATCCGAATAAAGGCCTGAATCTTTAAAATACCACAATATGTGCTAACTGCCTTCACTGCGCTGAGAACCACCTGCTTCCCAGGCACTCGTTTGAGATCCTCACCAATGAACTTGGAAGTCAGGGCAGATATTCTGACATGCTGGGTTTGGTTTCCAGGATGGCATGGTATGCTAAGAATCTGAAAGGCTTTTGCTTCCTTTGTAATCAGCAAACACTCAGAATGATGGGCTCATTCTCTGAATAAAGGACTGTACTGCTAGTGGATAGCAGTAGTTGGAAAACCCTAAAGGAAATACCAGGTGGACATAAAGTTCATGTGCAATTTAAAACACTCTAACATAGTAAATTGCACGTGAACTTTACATCTACCCTGTATTATAAACCAAAGCAAAGAGAGAAGGAAGAAGTGAACATTGATTTTTTTAGGCTGATTTCTACAATGAAAATTCAATCTTCTTTTTCTTTTTAGAGGGTAATACCACATCTCCTGCATTGCATGTTACAATTCCAACAGTGATGTCACCTGGAAGAGACATGGTTGAATTTCTCTGCTTGTCATTACTGTCTTCACGTTTTAGTGATGCTCTCATTTGAAATTTTATTTTCTTCAAGTGTTTTGAATATCAATATTGTCAAATGTGATCCCAACATACATGTGCAAATGTAACAAGTTATGATAAGGGAGAAGGAGATCAGTGTGTAGCCTCTCACTAGCCTGGAATCAGCAGAATGGTGATGTGCTGATTAAAGAACAATGGTCTACTATGAACAAAACGAAATCTTTGCAAAGCTTGAGATTTTGAGGAAAAACTATCTATAAGGCTGCCATCAACAGAGAGGTAGGTAGCTAATAGGGCAAGAACTCAGAACCTGGAGTCACTTAGATCTTCATTCAACCTTTTGCTCTGCCACTTTGCAGCTGTGTGTGTGTCTTTAACCTCCCTCAAAACTGGAGCTGCCACCTAATTTTGCTGAAAAAAATTCAATGATATTTTGTATAAATTTTTTCAACAGAACAGCAGGCGCACTAAGTGTTCCACATTCTATAACAATCATCTGTTTGCTTGATCTGAAATTTTAAAGTTAAGCACACATTAGTTTCAGTCTTAAAATGCATTATGTATTCATAGCCCAGAAATTTAAAAATAAATCTTCAAATCTTTAAAATTATGTAGACCTTTTATATATAAACACACACTAATTTAATCAATTATGTGCTATAGTGTGTTATATAGGAATGTGTCAGAGAATGAATGAAAACTTTAAAAGTCTCTGAAGGTCTTTGCAGCCCTAAGCTTGTCTATGCCATAGTTCTAACACATGGATAATGAAGATTTAAAAAAAAAAAAAAAAAGGTGGAATAGATAGGCTCTAAAGAATAACAAATTTAAAAAATGGTGGCAAAACACTTAGCATATTTAAAAGAGCTCTGAGTCTGCATTTTATTTTAATTATGTTCTTTGCTCATAACAAATATCGCAGAGGGGCTGACCACAGTGGCTCACACCTGCAATCCTCACACTCTTAGAGGCAACAGGTGGATGAATTGCTTGAGCTTGGGAGTGCAAGACCACCCTAAGCAAAAGCAAGAACGTGTCTGTACTAAAATTAGAAAAACTAACAGGTATTGTGGCAGCCATCTATAGTCCCAGCTATGGTGAGGCTGAAACAAGAGGATTGCTTAAGCCCAAGAGTTTGAGGTTGCTGTGAGTGCCGATGCCACGGCACACTACCTAGGGTGACAGAGTTAGACTCTGTCTAAAAAAAAAATATACATATATATATATATATATATATATATAAATGAGGCAATCAATAAACCGAGTATTTAACACACTGAGTTTAATATAAACTCAGATAGTTGTCTCAGACAGAACTTTCTTACCTTACATGAATATTGTCTGTTGCCTTTGGTGGGTGACGGGGCAGTGCCCTCCAGCAAGGTGTACTGCCAAAAATAGGCCATGTCGCCAAACGTCTCCACAGCTTCCTTATGTGTGACTGTACTGTAGGTAAATCCAAGTTATCTGAACTGGGTGTGTTTTTTCACAAACTAGGAACAATGAGCTCTCTTTCAGTTTTCTCAGCATTGTTTTGAGTATTGGATGTTACATAATTTGAGAACAGGTCAAGTGCTATAATAAATGTTATTACCACATTAAAAGTGGTAATAGTCTTTTTGGTGTGTCAGCTTGGTTGGGTACAGGCCGTAGATATTAAAATACTAATGGTCTTGAATCATTTTAATACAAACCTTCCTTGGAAGGTCTAATAGGAAGGAGTGCTGTAGAGATTGATAAGAGTAGGTGCTTGTCCACAAGTTTAGGGAAATACAAATTGCCTGTACTCTGAATCAGACACACCTGAAGTAGAATCATTACTGGTTGCCTGACCTTGGGCTGGTAATTTGACTTTCTGATGCTCTAATACATTACTTCTTAATGTTAAGTGTGGAACAGTAATTCCTTTCAGTGGTGTTATGAGAATCTAGAGATAAATGCACATCTAGCACCAACATAAACGAACACTCAATAAATAGTCACTGATATTATTCCCTTGGAACTGGGAATTATTTTTTTTTTTTTTTTTTTTTTTCAAGATGGATAAAGGATTTATTTATTTTTTTTTTTATTTTTTTTTTTTTTATAATTTATTTATTTTTTTATTGTGGAGAAGGGGCAGGGAAAGAAGGCGGGGGAAGAGGTGAGTGACAGGGTCGGGCCAGTGGCATGGTACCACATTGGCTGTATCTAGGTAGAGG